>ML986799.1:55149-69687 GCA_010094045.1 Lojkania enalia
TAAGTAGCTTCTATACCCTTCTAGTAGTACTTCTAGAATAGTAACTAATAGGTTTTAGTAGCGCTTAGGTATGCGGAGGATACTTAGTTATAAGCCTCTCGTATAAGTTATATATAAAGGCCTAAATCTAATAGGATATATAAGCGATTATTATAGAGGAGTAGTCTATTCTCTATCCGATATTTATAGGGTAGAAGTATACGTTTCTATATAAAGGAGGCTTAGTTTTCCTATAATAATATATTAATTAACTCTAGAGAGTCTAGTAATATAACCTACTCCTAGCTTTTAATAATATTTAGTATAGCCGTTTAAGTTATTATTTAGGTAATATAGGACTAGACTAATTCGGTATTAATTTAGGGGTAAAGTTAATACGGTCTAAGTAGGACTCTTAACTAGTTATTAGTTTAAGCTGCTTTTAAGTTTTCTATATCTTATTTATAACGACTAAGGATGTCCGCTCTAGTATTATTCTTATCTAGGGTATACTTAATTCGGAACTAATACTAAGCTAATTCCTCGGTCTAATAAACTTAATAAGTATTAAGTACCTTTATAATTATAAAATATTCGAGTAAGTAATAATTAGTATATACTAGAGTCCTAATAACTACTAAAATAAGTTCTACCCTCTATTACTTAAATATAGTAACGATTGCGAATAGTTTCTTATTATAAATCTTCTAGTTCAGTTCTAAACCGGATAGAACTTTACTATAGAATACTATAAAGTACTATTTTCTATTAGAATATTTCTATAATAGTACTCTTATAACTACTCTATTAGAGGTATTAGTTTCCATTTTTGTTTCTAACGTAGGGTTAAAGTAGTAGAGAGTAGGTATACTTAATAGGGCTAACTTCAATTTCTTAAAGATAATGTTACATTCTAAAGTCTATATAAAAGGGGTTGTAAGGCTTTATAGTACGATAATTAGCTTTACAACACGCGAGAATTCTGGTATAAACTGTTAGTAGAATCCAGTAAAACCTAAGAAAGATTTTACACCCGTTATAGTAGTAGGTAGCTACTAGTTGCGTAGTACTTCTACCTTCTCTAGATTAACCTTAAGACCTTTATTTAAGAGGATATAGCTAAAGTATTTAGTTCGGGTAATATAGAATTCGCTCTTCTTAATATTAACTTATAACCCTACTTAACGTAATCTCTTAAGAACTTTCTTAACATAGATAGCGTGTATCGCCTTATCTTTAGAGTAGATAAGAATATTATCTAGGTAAGCAATATAGAAGTTATCTAGGTAGTTGATTAGTACGTCGTTTATATAATACTAGTAAGTTGCTGGGCTATTATATAATCTAAAAGGTAGAACTTTATACTTATAGGTTCTATAACAAGTCTAAAAGGTAGTATATTCTTTAGAACTAGAATCTATTCTAATCTTATTAAAGGCTGCGTAAATATTAAACTTAGTAAAAATCGCTGCTTTAATAGGCTTAGATAAAAGTTTATCTATATATAGTATTAGATATACGTTCTTATAAGTAAGAGTATTAAGTTTACAATAATCTATATAGATATATAGGTTACTATTAGGTTTATAAATATAAAGGATTAGAGATGTAAAGGGGCTCTAACTCTACTTAATATACTTATACCGTAGATTATCTATAATATATTTTTTAGTTACCTCTAGCTCCTTAATATTCTACTTATATAACGGGCTGTAACTATTAAAGAGGGGTTCTGTAAAGATAATCTTATAATTATAAGAGCGGTATTCTAGTAATTAATAAGCTGCAGTTTTACTAAATATATTCTAATACCTATAGTATTTAGATAGTAATTAGAGATTTACTAGTACTTTGTTTTCAGCCTCGTCTTCCAGCTCTAGAGCTTACTTGTCTTTAATTAGCCGCTCAATTTCGTATAGAGACGTAGAGAAAAACTCGTTCTCTTTCCTCTTTATATTAAAGTAGAAAGTATTAGCTAAGATAAGAGTAATAATAGGAGAATAGACTTTCTTTGGATTAGATTTAGACTTTATTACATACGGGTATATAGAAGCTCTAAGCTTGTTTAGACTATAAGCTATAAGAGACTAATATAGTTTTAGCAGTTTTAGTAGACCCTTAATATAATAGATAGTCGGACTGTAGGACTACTAATACTAGTCCTTTTTCTATAAAGCGTCGCGTTGCTGGATATTTAACTCTACCTTCTTATCGTGTACTAGCTAAGTTAATTATATAAGAAGAGGAGGTGAAGGATTATAAGTAGTAGGATACTTAAAAAGCTATATAATCCGATTCTTATCTATATCTAGCAAGAGTTGAAAATAACATAACTATTTAATACTAATAATACAATCCTAAGTACCTAGATCTATAATAATAAATAGGTAGTTTTAGATAGTTCTCCTATTAATTTATAGGTATAAGTAGATATACTAATTAACTAGAGTTTAGATTCGGTCCTAAAAACCTTTAACAGTAATTTTAAAGGGTAAGTACTATATTAATATATATAAAGCTTAGGAGAGTAATCTAGCTACTATAGAATTAAAGAATAGAAAGCCTTAAGTACTTATATTAATAAGAGCGTTTAGTTATATACCAACGCCTTTTAAATATAGAATAGTAGGGATTTAGAAGTACTTTCCTCTAAATAAATACGATAAATCGATATTTAATAAGTTATACTTACTTAAGCCTAGAATAGAGAGTTTTTCTAAACGTTTTTATTTCCTACCTAAAAACTATTTAGGTAGTACTCGCTTACGTCTAAAAACTCTTCTTCCTTAATCTCCTCTTATTTAACCTCTATCTCTTATACTTTAAGGACTATATATTCGTTTGCAAAATATTCTAGTTTACTATAATTATAGTAATTACCTAGGGTTATATACCTTTCAGGTGCGAGAGTCTTATTAGATTATTAGAAAATAATCGTAGTAGAATGAGGTATTAATACTAGAGTAGATTAGGGTAGTATTAGATTATAGGTTACCTTAGATAAACTTTTAAAAACCTTCTAGTACTAATCCGAATTTATTTTAGCTGCAACTTATAGGCTGGCAGTTCGTTCTAGAAAGTTAGAAATACTCCTCCTTTCTATATTATAGGCTATTAAGTAGGCGACTATAGTATTAAAGGAGTCTTTCTATATAAACTTAAAGCTAAGGTTTAGTATCTTTAGGCTAGAGAGAATCTTATCTTATAGGTAGAAGAACTACTTAGATTAGAATATAGATTCTCTAATAGCTGTACTAATAAAGCGAGCTTTAAAAGTTGGAAACGTTTCTCTCTTATTTATCTTTAGGACCTAAAACGCCTGTCGCGCCTCTATCTCTTTATTACTTATAATAAAATATAATCGTAGAAGTAAAATTATTTCTTTAGTATTCTTAAACTAATACTAGTCTAATTTAGCTAGATATTTTAGCTCTAGATACTCTTTCGCAGTACTAGAAGTATATTTCTATACTAATACTATATATATATACTCTATCGGATAGTAATCTATATTAATCTCGAATTAGTCTAAAATTAAGACTTACTATTATTTAAATATAGGTTTACTACTATTTATAAAGTTTTTAATCTTAGGCGTACGTTTAGTAAAGTAGGCTTAAGGGGGCTTAGGGGTAGCCGAGAGGTTTCTTACTAGGAGAGTTATAAAAGTTTCTTAGCGTATTATTAGTTCTAATTTAGTAGTTTATAGAGGTTAATTAAGACTAACAGTTCTCTATTATATTAAGTATATAATCTCCTCTTATAAAATTATAATTTATTCCTTAAAGGTTAGTTTGCTCTAATTTCCCTCTAAATTAGATAGGTTCTTTATTATAGGCCCTATAGAGAGGGGTCCGCCTATTATAGGGCCCCCTATAGGAGGTAACGGTTATTCTATACGCGTAGATAGAAACTTACTCTTACTATAACTTACGCGTATATCGGTTCTAATATAGAAATTAGAAGGTAAATTATAGTTAGATATTAGCGGTTACCTCTAATTTTAATAGGTTATTAGTAGTCTTTAAGTTTCTACCTAGGTATACTCTACGCGGCTTTTCCGAAGGCAATCCTAATTATAGAGGATAGGAAGTTCTAAACCTAAAGGCTTCGGTTAATAGAAGGTCTCTAAAATCCTATCTAGATAACTAAATAATTTAATGTAATGGTATATAAGTATTATAATCTAAACTAAATTAAGTATATCTCGGACTTAGATATATTTAAATAAATAATCGATACGATATTATTAAAGAGGCTATTACTAGTAGTATTAAGTTCTTCTATATAATATAACAGCGTAGGTAAGATAATAGGTCCGAATACAGTACAAATCTACTTAGAGGTATATAGGAGTATATAGGGGTTTAAGGACCTAGAAATTCTATTAACACCTATAAGCCTTATACGAAAGGATATAGAAGAACTACCAAGCTACTTATAAGGGAGTATATAACTATATACGGAAGGGAAAAGGGGTAGAACCGGGGGTAGAATAAAATAAGCGAAAAGCTTTAGGATAAGGTTGTATATAAAGCTTTTTGTAGAACGATTTCTTTGCATTATTATAGTAACTAGTAGAGACTATAGAGTACTTTATTAAGTCGTACGATTGTACTATCTAGTAGTTAAGTATAAACAGGGTTATTTTCGTCTATCTTTCTATTTAGGAAGACTATAACGATATTAACCTAGTTATACTCTAGATTAAGAGCGTTAACTAGTACTAGAATTAACTTAATAGTTGTAGAGCGTGCTACTTCTATATATATATCTTCCTAGAGATTTAAATATTAGTAATTGCTGTAGATAATAAGGCGTACTTTATACTATACTAAACGTCCTTTATTATTAAACTTATATTTATATATCTATTTAGTAGGTAGTATAGTAGTTCTAGCTAGTATATAATTAACGACCTGCTAGGTACTATTCTCTATATATAATTCTATTTCTTCTTCTTCTACCTTATACTACTACTCTAAGTATTAATGTACGCGCGTCTACTTTAATAAAGTAGGCTTAGGTAAGAGATTTAGATCGTCTCTTATACTATAAGTATTTGTTATAACTACTAAAGCGAAATTTTATATAAGAGTAATAAAAACGTTTAATATTATCTCGTCTTAAAGAGATATATTATTAACTATTAATACTATATTTAGATTAAACTATTAGGGTATATAATATAAGAATCGATATATAGGCTTAGCTGGTAGAGCTACTATCTTACGAGGGCGGCTACGAGGCTTTTTTACTAGTAGTAGAGGTAGCGGTAACGGTGATGGATTGTTCTTATCGTTCTATTATTTATCTATCTCTTATTACTCCTGCCTGAAATTATATCCTCTACCTTACTTAAGAAGATTAATATATTTGTTATTATTTAGCTATAAAGGTATCTGTAGAGGTATTAGCTGCGGTAGTAGTATACCCCCTAGATTCTATATATCCTCTAGATAATTAGATTCCTCTTCTTAGATATATAGACGCTTATCATAGTAAGCTTTTTAAGCTTAATAAGGTACGCAGCTTACGACTAGCAGGTATTAAAAGAAGGTTATAGAGTTTAATTATATAACCTTCTTACTCTATAGATCCTATATAAGGAATATCCGAGATCCCTTACAGCCGATTATATAGCTCTTATAGCTGTGTTCTTTAAACTTCTTACTCTTAATATAATACTCCTTTAAAATAAGTATATAACTAATCTCTCCTTAATAGTAAAGGTTGTAGAGATTTAGTACTAGATTTTAATAACCTAGGAATTTGTTAAATACTTGCAAAGGTATCTTACTATTAGCAAGTACTATAGTAAGTAATAGATTAAGGAGTTATACTATATACTTCGCGGTATATAGCTAGAATATTAGTAATAGGTGTAGTACTCTAATAAGAATATATCGCACTTTATCTGTAGTAAGCTTGTTACTAGCTTTAGCAACGCTATTTTAGTATACTATATATAGTATTAAAGGCTGTAACTATATTCCCCACTTTTTAAAATATTTAATAGTTACCTAATTAATAAAATATTTATTATTATTAAAACGATAGACCTTAATAATCTTATTATACTAGGTAGTAACTATTCTATTAAAATTAAGTAGTACTTGGATAATTTCTGCGCGGGATTTAATAAAGTAGATCTATTAATAGCGCGTAAAATCGTCTATAAGAAGTAACTAGTATTACTCTCTATTAGGACCTAGTAGTAAAATATAACCGACGACGTCGAGATATATAATATTAAATACTTACTAAGCTTAATATTATAGAGTATAAGAGATCTATTAATAACCTTTTATCTTATAGTATATCTTATAGTCGAATTTCTTAGTATTTTTAAGCTTTAAGCCGTTAACAGTTTTAAGTAGCTACTTTAAATCGTCTAGGTTCGTATAGCCCCAGATTTTATAAGCTTCTTATAAGGTAATCTCTCGCTCTCGAGCTAACTATAAGTTTTAGAAAGAGAATATAGCGACGTAGGCTATTAAGAAAGCTATTTATACCTCGTCTGTATACTTAAGGAAAGTAGGTATCCCATTAATCTTAGGGACGTAAATAATCTTACTATCGTCCTTAATATGTAGTAGCTTCTGATAGAGACTATAGTAGTATAGTCCTTTCGGTCGAAGTTAACCTAGGGAGATAATAGAGACGCAGAGACTTAGATAGTATAGTACTTCTATAAAGTATATATTAATAATACTACTACTAGCTAGGGAAATATAAAGCTGTATTATACCTTTACTTTCTACTCTAGTAAGACTACTACCTGTCTTTATATATCCTATACTAGATTATTCTATTAAGATAAATTTAGTCCTGTTATTATATATATACTTGTTAGCTCTAGTATTAAAGATAATTTAATTCTTATAGGGCCTCTATAGCATTTACTCGATTATATATCGCGGTATTAATAAGACCTAAATATTATAGCTACTTACTAATATACTAGCAACAGCGCTAAAATTAGCTAATAGTATATAGTTTAATTAAGCTAATTAGATTAATTTTTATACTAATTCTAAGTATTTGTTAAGAAATTATTTTAATACCTTCTCTAGATATATAAACTAGCAGTTTAATCTACTCCCCAGATATTTATATTAGCAGCTAGAACAGTACCTCCTTTCTATAGGCTTACTATTAGTAGGCTTACTCCTAGTCTTAATATCGCTCTTACTCTTACCTTTACGCTAATTACTACTAGACTACTGTATATCTTTTAGCTGTACTTAAAGTACTATTACCTTCTTAACTAGATCCTTTTAATATAATTTATTGTTAATCTCGTTAATTATAGTATTAATATCTAGAACTCTACCTTAATATAAGATCTAATGCTGTTACTACGCGTAGGTTTTAAATTAATCTTTAATAGCAACGATAAACTAGAATATAATACTCTTAAGATTAAGTTTAAGATTAATATTATCTAATTATATAAGACTAGCTTTAAATTTACTAGTAAATTAAGATATACTATCGCAGTAACTACTGCATAGACTAAAGAAATTAGTCTAGAGGGTATACTCTTCTATAAGATCTTACTCTTTATAGTACTTAAGAATAGCATCTAAGAGTACTTCTACTATTTTATATAAGCATAGGCCTTTAAGTGTTTCTTAGTAAACTATAGCAAATAGAATACTTATAATAAAAGCTTCTTTCTTAATATAATCGCGGTAGTCTTTCTACTATCGGTTATATTATACCTTATAAGCGTTATTAGTACGTCGAATGTTCTCGAAATCACTTTACTAGGCGAATCTTACTATCTACAGCTCTATATCGTCTGGACGCGGCGGTAGGTTCTAATATATTAGCTTACTAGGCTTAGGTAGTAGAGATACTCCTTCTAGAATATCTTTAGCAGCTTTACCAACAACTTAGTTTTATAAGGCAGCTTTCTATAATAAAATATTCTTACCATCCTTTACTAGGTTTATAACTCTCTTATAGTCTGCTGTAATAGTATTACGTCCTATATTAGTAGCGCGAGCTAAGCTCAGTTAGTTAACTAGATACTACTATTAGGCTACCTATTAATTAGTAATAGTAAGCTAGAGATCGATATAATAATTAATCTAATTTACTATAGGCTGGAAGTACAGCTAAAAGCTTATAACCTATTAAGCTATAGTAGATAGAGTAGGAGGAAGTATATTATTATTACTTACTTAGTAAAGCGTACTCTCTAGAAGAACTATCTAAATAAAGCTAGTCCTAATTAGGACTAGTCTATAAACGCCGATGTTTATAAAGTCTATTACTTTAATATCTACCTTTTAATACTATCTAAAATAAGAATATATATTTAGTAAAGTAATACTATAAGAAATTTAGTCTTCTATTAAATTAGAGTTATAATTTCTAGATAGTTTTAGGCTTAGAAAAGGCTACTTTAAATAAAACTAGTTCTCTACTATAATAATTTATAGTAATAAATATATAATATATAATATATAATAAATATATAATATATAATTATTTTCTATAATTATAGAGAAATCTTATAGAATATTTCTACCTTAACCTTATACTCTAGTACTAAGAACTCTACTCTAACCTTAACTTTAATACTAAAAACTTTTACCTAACTTATATTCTAGTACTAAAAACTCTACTTTAACTCTAACTCTAGTACTAAAAACCTTAAATCTAACTTTAACCTAGATAAGATATTATATATCTTATTTATTAGCCTAAGAAAAATATAGTTAGCTAAAAACTATATAGTTAGAGAATTATAAGTAGATTATAGTAATCTAGAGAATTAATACTACTAGGTAGGCGATTCTACCTAGTATAAAGGTGATGATATACTTAAGAATTAGGCTATTAGACTAAATAATAATAGATAGATAACTAATAATCTTAGAGTTAAATAGCTAAAGTACTTTATTATATATATAAAAAACTATTAAATAGGTATATAGTAACTACTTATTTTTAATAGTTATAAGAGCTATAACTCGCTTAAATTCTAGGTAATCTATAAGAAGAATAAAATCTATACTCTCTATATACTATTATACTTATTATACCTCTTATAGCTTTTTAATATAGGTTACTTCTTACTATTAAAATAAGTATATAGTAGTTAGATTAAGAGTCTAATCTACGACTATATTAATTATATTATAAAGTTTAAGTTCCTTTTAACTTTCTATACTATCTACTAGTAATTAATTATAAAGAATAATATCTGCGCAAGTTTTTAAAAGGCTAGTTTAATTCTATATAATCTAAAAATAGTAATATTAAAGCTTAATATAAAGCTTTATATATTAATACTATTTATATAGGCTAGTAAATAAAGTATATAATATCTTACTTAGATTAAGGTTAGGTTTAAAGTTTTTAATACTAGAGTTAAAGTTAAAATAGAATTCTTAGTACTAGAATATAAGTTAAATAGGGGTTCTTAATATTAAAGTTAATATTAGAGTAGAGTTTTTAGTACTAGGGTATAAGGTTAAGGTAGAGATACTTTATAGAGTTCCTCTATAATTATAGAAAATAATTATATATTATATATTTATTATATATTATATATTAAATATTTATTACTATAAATTATTATAGTAGAAAACTAGTTTTATTTAAAGTAGCCTTTTCTAAGCTTAAAACTATTTAGGGATTATAACTCTAATTTAATAGAAGACTAAACTTCTTATAGTATTACTTTACTAAATATATATCTTTATTTTAGATAGTAACCTACTTTACGTAAATTATATTTATATTATAGTCTAGTATAGTTAATATAGATTACGGGCTAACGGGATATACGTATAAGTAGGACAGTTTTTACTACTATACATCTTTAAATTATAATATCTATCTACAATAATAATATTTATAGAAAAGAAGTAAATAATCTTAATTTTTACACCTTAAACAAGTCCTTATATTATGTTTAAGTAACTTGTATAAGCTATATTTAGATACAGCTCGTTTTTTTTATACAGGAGCTTCTAGCTCTATATAATCAACTTAAGCTTTAACCTAAACCTATTACTATAACTATAAGTTTTCAAGTATTTAAAGCCCTTTACTAATTATTAGAATACTATTCTTTATAATAGCTTTACATTTTCTTATTTACTATCGTATTTTTCTTATATTTACCGCTCGAAGCGTAGTATTCTTAGCTTTTAAAATTGCAGCGTTCTATATCGCTATCTTATAGCTCTTAATTAATCTTTTAAACGCGCTATCTAATAAGCTAACTATTATATAATAACGGCGCTTTATCTTAATTATTTTAACTTATTACTTAAGGTCGGCGGTTATATATAGAGTCTTTAAAACTAAGGTTAGAGGGCTTTATATAACAGCTAGTAGTATTAGCGTATACTAAAGCAGCTTTACAAGTATACGCTCTAGATTATATAGTATAAGGTTAGCTGCTGTAAAGCTAGCTTTAATATTCTTTTTAGTTATTACTTATATATATACTATATAATATAGTAATAAAAAGTTGTTCTTTATAATATAATTAATACTAAGCCGCACCTAGCTTTTAACTTATATACTATATATACGCTTTAATAGGCTAAAATAAACTATATTAAGTAGCTGTAGTAGATAAGACGAGTGCGCTGGTATATAGAGTATAATAATCTTATTCTGTTTATAAAAGTCTTTAAACCGTATTATATAATAGTTACTATAGCTGTCTATAATTAAGAGGCGATATTAACCCTTTATATAAGCTGTAGTCGCGCTATCGAAGTGTTAAATCTATTTAAAACTAATTTTATTATCTATCCAACTCTTTTTACTTATATAAATAGCCTAGATTTATAGTATACTAATATTTATAGTAATTTTATACTAAAACTCTTAACGTACAGTATAAGCGAGCTGATTACCTAAGCGAGCTGATTATAATGCTAAGACCACACTAAAATCGCGACTACTTTTCGTAAAATATTATACTTTCTTATATTCTATCGTACTATATAGTATAGTAGCCTATTCTTCTATATCTATAGCATCATTTTTACACGTCCGCGAGTTATACCTAGCCTTACTATACTACCTACAGCACCTTTAAGTCAGCTAGCCTCTATTAACGCGCGCCTTCTTCCTACTCTTCTTTCTATTAGTATAAGCGCTAAACTCTTTTAGAGCAGTTAATTAAACGCCTTCTTTAATTGTTAGGTTGCCTTCCTTCTATATACGCTTTCTTTTATACGATCGATGTTATATAGCGGCTTTATTAGCTGTTTAAAGCTTAGTAACCTAAGCGTGTAATAGTACGTTTTTATATATTATATACGCAGCACCCTTTATAAACTATTTAAACGCCTCTACTATTAAAATAGGTAAGCTATCTAGATACTTTTAAATTCTTAATTAAACGTACGCAGATTAAGACCTAAATTCGATAGAATTACTTAGTATTTTTAACTCTTAAAGGGTATCTTTAACTATAAAGGGTATTAGCATATATAGTCGAACTTTAAGCTTTAATAGTACTATATCTAGGTTAAATAGAACTAGGCTAGCGCCTTAAAAGCTACTTAGGATATTACTCTTTATAATTGCTGCGTTAAAAGCTACTTTAAAATAGGGTAAGAACTCGATTTTTATAATATAGTTAATATAACTACGTATTAGCTGCTCGACTTAGTGCCTATACATAATCTTTAAAGGCGAGAAATAACCTATATCTAGTAGCTGCAGTAGGTGCAACGAATGTAAAGATATATAGAGAGTAATAATATTCTTTTCCTTATAAAGCTACCTAAATTTAAGCAAGTTATAGCTCTTATAGCTGTTAAGAATTAGCAATTAATATATACTAATAGTACAATCCTTTATATACGTGTTAAAGTACTTTAACTACTTAATACCAATATTATTTATCGTCCAGCCGTTATCAGTAACCTATATAGCCTAGGTTAGTGGAATATTATCTTCTTTATACTATATAGAGAGGTGGTAGGTACTTATAAAGATGATAAAAGGTAGTATCGTTTATCCTATCGTGTTGATGCCCTAGATAACTGTAGTCTACTTGCGATTACTTAGCTGGAGCTGCTTTAGTCAATTCTATCTCTTAAAGCTAGTAACTACTACTCTTATTAATATTACGCCTATTATAAAGCCTGATTTATTAAAGTTGTATATATCTTCGTTAATAATACCGTACTTAGCCTTTATATTCTATATAAGGTAGAACTAGCCTCTTATAATCTTAGGATCCTTATATTTAGCTCTTAAATAGTTATACTTTTAATTAAATTTAACCTTAAGCTTAGGCGTACGTTTAATAAAGTTCTCTGCCCAGTTCTTTCTAACCTAGCTAGTAGAGTACACAGCTAGTAGTAAATTAGCTATATCTTAAATAGCAGCAAGCTGCGGCGGAAATCCTCTTATATCTAGATCTAGTATATACTAAACAATTACCCACTCCTTAGTCTTACTAAGCTTTATTAAATTAGGCCGGTAATCGCGTTATAGAGCTGTTCCTCGCCTTTATATACTAAGTATACTTTGGGAGATATTATAGATTGATGCAACGTAACGTATAGTTAGTATTATATCTTATTAAAGAGCTTAGAGTATAAGCTATATTCTAGCTTCTTTCTAAATTGATTCTACAGTTGTTAGTTATAGTATAATACTATAAAGTATAATTATCGCGATTTTAGTAGGATTTTAATATTATAATCAGCTCGCTTAAGTAATTAGCTCGCTTGTACTATACGTTAATACTACTTTATTTTAAATATTATAAGTACTAGTAAGGCCTAGCTAGTCGCGCTGATACTATTAATAACTGTTACCTACTTATAATTATCTAGCTGTACGACCTTTATATAATTTTACTATCTTTTTTTAGTCTCTATAACAATTTTTACTATTAAAATTACGCCTATTTAGAAGCCTATCTTATTAAAGTTATAGATATTATTTTTAAGAATGCTGTACTTTACAATTATATTTTATATAAGGTTAAACTAGCTCTAGATAAGGCCTTAATCTTTATATTACTTTTACTAATAGTTATATTTACGTATATATACTATACAAAGCTTTAAACAGCGTTTAATAAAGGTCGAAGGCTAATTAACGCTAATAGTAGAAACTAGGTTAATCCTACAGCTTATAAGTAGAAGATTAGCTGTTTTACGTACGATAGATAACCGGGCTAGAAAGCCTTACGCCTTAAAGTCAAGAATATATTAAATAAGAATAGTTTCTTCTATATAAGTAAGTTTTAAAGTTATTAGTCGTATAATACATCGTAAATAGATATTATATATACGTCGATGTAGACGAGACTTAGAGATATTATATACAACTACTACTTTATAAAGACTTTAAAATTGCTTTAAATTTAAAGCTTTAAGAGCTAAAAAAGTTCTATTTTTAAGTTCTTCCTAACTAGTAGTTAGTATTGTTAATAGATACTCTAAAATAACAGATAGTAATATATATAGTAAAACTATTCTACTTACACGTATATTCTGTTAGCCTATAATCTACGTTAGTATTATATAGTATAAATTATATAAAAAATAATATACCTTTAAAAAACTTAATAAGAAAAGCTTTAGTAGATTCTTAGAGAGCTTTAATTATATTCTATTACTAATATATCTTACTACTATAAGTATCCTTCTAAACTATAGTAGTAATTTTATAGATTAGCCGTAAAAAAGAGAGTTTTTAAAGGAGGAGTTTAGTACTCTTCTAATATTATTTAATCTATTAAAGTACGACAGCTATATCCTATTAATATATAACTATAATAAAAAACTATAATAACTTACTTCTAAGGTAATAGTAACGCTTTACTAGTATAGGTTTTACTAGTATAAGTATTTTATAAGCTAATTTAGCGGCGAGCTACTTTTAGAGAGACTTATTACCTGTTAGAACAATTTTAGATTATACTATTCCTCGAGTATAAAATATTACGTATTAATAGTAGAAGAGTAGAGTAGTTAATATTAATAATTAAGGTTAGTAGTATAAAGCTAAATTAAGGTATTATAGTAATACTATAACACCTCTACATCTATACTACCCTTACTATAATACCTAAACCGGCTGCTAGCAATAACTATTAACTACTAGCTAGAATATAACCGACTTGTTTTAACTACGATAGAGAAAGGTTTTACTAACCCGGCTAGCCTGTATAATAGTATAGACCTAGCCCCTATAAAAATCTATATAATATAGATATCTCTATTCTTTATACAACGTTTTAATATTTACACATAATATATAGTAATAGAGTTAACTACTTAAAGTACGATTAACTAACTATACGGAAGCGTCTATAATATAAAGTTTATTAATAGATACTTAAAATATAAATATAGATACTAAGATATATATATATTAAAAGCTAGTACTAAATTAGAATTATAAAATAAAGCTAATAAGGTATTTAAATATATATTATAAGAATACTATAATAAAAAACTATAATAACTTACTATTTTATAAAACTAGTAGTATACTTTTTAGTAATAGTTTTTTATACTAAACTAACTAATATTTTATATTTATTTAGAT
>ML986800.1:0-52635 GCA_010094045.1 Lojkania enalia
TAAGCTATATATATATAAAGGTTAAAAATGTTAATAGAGTAGACTACTTACTTATATAGGCTACTTACTTATAAAGTATATTATACTAAAATCTAACTTATAGAAGTTTATAATTAAAAGGGGGGTACTATTATAGTAGTACTATAATACCTCTATACCTATACTACCTCTAATATATAGTATAAGCAAGCTAATTACCTAAGTAAGCTAATTATAATATTAAGACTATACTAAAATCGCGACTACTTTTTGTAAAATATTATACTTTCTTATATTCTATTATACTATATAGTATAGTAGCCTATTCTTCTATATTTATAGTATTATTTTTATACGTCCGCGAGTTATATCTAGCTTTACTATACTACCTATAGTACTTTTAAGTCGGCTAGCTTCTATTAACATGCGCTTTCTTCCTACTCTTTTTCCTATTAATATAAGTACTAAACTCTTTTAGAGTAGTTAATTAAGCACCTTCTTTAATTATTAGATTATCTTCCTTCTATATATACTTTCTTTTATACGATCGACGTTATATAGTAGCTTTATTAGCTACTTAAAGCTTAGTAACTTAAGTATATAATAGTACGTTTTTATATATTATATATATAGTACCCTTTATAAACTATTTAAACGCCTCTACTATTAAAGTAGATAAGTTATTTAGGTGCTTTTAAACTCTTAATTAAACGTATATAGATTAAAACCTAAATTTAATAGGATTATTTAGTATTTTTAACTCTTAAGAGGTATTTTCAACTATAGAAGGTATTAGTATATATAGTCGAACTTTAAGCTTTAATAGTACTATATCTAGGTTGAATAGAACTAGACTAGTACCTTAAAAGCTACTTAGGATATTACTCTTTATAATTGCTACGTTAAAAGCTACTTTAAAATAGGGTAAGAACTCGATTTTTATAATATAGTTAATATAACCGCGTATTAGCTGCTCGACTTAGCGCCTATACATAGTCTTTAAAGGCGAGAAACAACCTATATCTAGTAGTTATAATAGGTATAATAAATATAGAGGCATATAAAGAGTAATAATATTCTTTTCTTTATAAAGCTATCTAAATTTAAGCAAGTTGTAGTTTTTATAGCTGTTAAGAATTAGCAATTAATATATACTAATAGTATAATTCTTTATATATACGTTAAAATGCTTTAACTACTTAATACTAATATTATTTATCGTCCAGCTATTATTAGTAATCTATATAGCCTATATTAGTAGAATATCGTCTTCTTTATACTATATAGAGAGGTGGTAGGTACCTATAAAGATAATAAAAGGTAGTGTTACCTATTCTATTACGTTAATGCTCTAGATAACTATAGTCTACTTATAATTACCTAGCTAGAGCTACTTTAGTTAATTCCGTCTCTTAGAGCTAGTAACTACTACTTCTATTAATATTACGCCTATTATAAAGCCTAATTTATTAAAGTTATATATATCTTCGTTAATAATACTATACTTCGCCTTTATATTCTATATAAGATAGAACTAGCCTCTTATAACCTTAAGATCCTTATATTTAGCTTTTAAATAGTCGTATTTTTAATTAAATTTAACCTTAAGCTTAGATGTATATTTAATAAAGTTCTCTATCTAGTTCTTTTTAACCTAACTAGTAGAGCGTACAGCTAGTAGTAAATTAGCTATATTTTAAATAGTAGTAAACTATAGTAGAAATTCTCTTATATCTAGATCTAATATATACTAAATAATTACCTACTTCTTAGTCTTACTAAGCTTTATTAAATTAGGCCGGTAATCGTGTTGTAGAGCTATTTCTTACTTTTATATATTAAGTATACTTTAGGAGATATTATAGATTAATATAATATGACGTATAGTTAGTATCGCGTCTTATTAAAAAGCTTAGAATATAAGCTATATTATAGTTTCTTTCTAAATTAATTCTATAGTTATTAGTTATAGTATAATACTATAAAGTATAATATTACAGTAATACCGCGACACCTCTATACTTATACTACTCTTACTATAATACCTAAACCAGCTGTTAGTAATAACTATTAGCTGCTAGCTAGAATATAACCGACTTGTCTTAACTATGATAGAGGAAGGTTTCGCCGACCTAGCTAGCCTATATAGCAGTACAGACCTAGCTCCTATAAAAACCTATATAATATAGATATCTTTATTCTTTATATAATATTTTAATATTCACATATAGTATATAGTAATAGAGTTAACTACCTTAAGTACGATTAACTAACTATATATAAGCGTCTATAATATTATATTATATTATCTACTATTATATGCTATAGACGAGAATACGCTTATTAATATACTTAAAGAGATCTAGGGTAAGCTAGACTCTTTATAGTAGAAGAATAAGATGCTAGTAGAGGCTTTAATAACCTAGGAGAACTACTATAAGTTAGACCTTAAAGCGATATAAAGGGAATTTAGTAGCCGCTAAATAGCTACCCTTCTATCAGCTACTAGTATATCAACAGTAATAGAACTATTACCTACCCTTAGCCTAACTTAGCCTACAACTCTAGCTTCTAAATAGATGTCTATATTAAACTCTAATCCGCCTAAAACTATATATAACCTATATTTCTATTCTAACTACTTATTTAACCCTCTAATATTTTCTAGTAAACGCTTAGAGCTTTTATACTTTATTAGAAAGCTCTACTATAAACTAGAAGGAAACGCTAACTAATACCTAACCAAACGTACCCACCTTTTATATACCTATTCCCGCCTAAAATAAGACCTAGTAATATTAGTTAACCTATTAATAGACAAGGGTATTAACTCTATAAACAGCTTAGTCGCCTTTTTAGAATCTACCTATAGCAACTAGAATAAAGAAACTATAGTATAGAGTAAGTTAGAGACCTTAAAATAAGGCCGAAGCAGGTTTTCTACTTACTTTACTAAATTCTAATGCCTGATTGCAGATACTAAACTAAATAAGACCGGACAAATTATATATCTCCGATATTCTCTCTCTAATAAACTCCGCTATGCTATAATTAGTATTATAATACCTAGCACCCTAAACGACTACGCTAACCTAATTTCCCTATATAATACTAACCTATATTACCTATCTAGCAACTACCGTAAATAACCGAAGTATTATACTACTTACTAGAAGAACCTAAATACTATAGAACTTAATACTTCTAACTACACGCCTATAGGCTCTAATAAATAAGAAAGGCGCCGCCATAAAAGACACTGTTATAAGTATAGTAGTAAGAGATATATTTCACTAGAATATAGCGCCCCTCTACTATTAATCCGTTAAGGGTCTTAGAGCCCTACTATACCCTATAGGTCCTACTCTTAATCTTTTAACTAATCCTCCGACTAATCTTTAATATACTCGTTATCTTATAAATAAAACTATTACTCTTATTCTTAAATACAGCTAGTCTTACTAACTAGAATGTTGCTAAAAGGTCTATTCTAGAAGTGAGTTACTTCTTAGGACTATACTTACACCGAATCTCTATATACCTATAGAACTAGCCCCTATAGAAATAGTTATAAAACTACTAGATTCTAGCTTCTTTCTTAATCTATTAAGACCTAGTCTAGTAAGATATTAATATTCTTATTAATACTAAGGCTACTAGTTATAGCTATATCTATAGAGACCTTATACGCACCCTAAAACTTCGAAAGATATAACTTTTATATAACTTACACCCGACTAGCTTTAATAGAGAAGTCCTCTATAAGAGGACTATCTCCTACTTAGTTATCTTAACCCTCTAATACCTAAACTATTTAGAGATAATATATTTCTATATAATTATACTAGAAAAATACTAGTTAATTCTAGGATAGTTATAGATATATAAGTATTATATAAACCTAGACTATAAGAATAAACAGCTAGTCTTTACTACTAACTAATATCTAACTCGATACTTATAATCTACTAATACTACCGTCTACTAATAAGCTACTTAAACGGTTATTAAAGACTGTAAACTACCCGAACCTAATATAAAAGAAGATCCTAAAGTAACTAATTTACAACCCTTATATAGCCTAAAGCCTAGGTAGTACTACTTAAAACTCCGCCTATTAAGCTATACCTAATATAATTACTAGTAGCCTAAAATACTACGCTAGTTAAAAGAACCTAAAACTAAAACTAACTTAACTTTAGACGAAAATTATAGCTAAGAAGATCTATCTGAGTCTAAATACTTAAAGTCCGTATTATAGCTAGATATATACTATATAGGTGCTGTACTACTAGTCTAACTCTCCTAGTAATCTAACTATAAAATCTTCGCTATATTAATAGCTAATATTAATAAAGCTCTAGCTTTAAAGGTATATATTAACCCTATTACTAAAGTACTTAAAGAATATTATAACCTATTATCTGTCTTCTTATATAAAAATATAGATAAACTACCTAAATAATAACTATACGATTATAAGATTAAACTAGAGAATAGTAAGTAAGCTAGTTCTAGTCTACTCTATAAGATATTCTAGAATAAGTTAAAGGTACTAAGGAAATACCTTAATAAAAACTTATCTAAGAGATTTATTAAAGTAAGCTTATTACTAGTAGCTATACCTATAATCTTTATAAAGAAATTTAGAGGTAGTTTCTAATTCTATATAGACTATAGAGCCCTAAATACTATTACTATTAAGAACTAATACCCGATTCTACTAATCTAAGAAATATTAACCTAACTTAGTAAGGCTAAATACTATATAAAACTCGATATTATTACCGCGTTTAATAAGTTAAGGATTGCTAAGAGAGATAAATAGAAGACTACCTTTTATATACGTTATAGGCTGTTTAAATATATAGTAATACCCTTTAACCTAGCTAATACTTTAAGTATATTCTAGTACTTTATAAATAATATACTAAAACTATATTTTAATATATTCTATACTACCTATATTAATAATATTCTAATATTTAGTAAGAATCTAAAGGATTATAAGTAGTATATCTAGCTAGTCTTTAAAGCCTTAAAAGCGAATAGTCTACAGCTTAATATAGATAAGTATAAGTTCTACTAGTTAGAAGTAACCTACCTAGGGTATATAATTATTATAGAAGAGATCTATATAAACCTAAAGAAGGTAGAGATAATTATTAACTAAGAATATTCTAAAAATATAAAAGATGTTTAGCTTTTATAAGCTTTATGAACTTCTACCAACAATTTATTAGCAACTTTTTATAGAAAGTCTCCTCCTTAATAGCCTTAACTAAGAAGAATACTCGATTCGACTAGAACGATAGCTATTAATATTCCTTTAACTACCTAAAGAATACCTTTATCTCTATACTAATTCTCTAACACTTTAATCCTAAGCTACTAATAGTAGTAGAAACCAATATATCTAACTTTATAACAGCCAGCGTACTATCTTAGAAAGGCGCTAATAGTAAACTAAGACCTATTACCTACTTCTTTAAGTATATAAACCCTACTAAAGGCAACTATAAAATATATAATAAGAAACTGCTCGCAATTATCTAATATTTTAAGTAATAGAGGCCCGAATTAGAAAGTATAGTATTCTCTATAAAAGTGCTAAATAATTATAAGAACTTATAGTACTTTATAATAATAAAGTAGCTAAGCTACTAATAAGCCTATTAGTTAAAATATCTGTTAAGGTTCAACTTTAATATTATATACTAACCCGGAAAACTTAGAGAGAAGCCTAATATTTTAACTTAAAGGTTATAAAATAAGCCTATATAAAAAGAGGCCTATAGAAGTTATTAACAGATATTACTTCGTTCTAAACTATTCTAATAGATAGAAGTAGGCTAATCGATTATAGAGATTATTAACGAAGAATATCTAAATAATAATCTAATCTAAGATACCCTAAAACTACTAAGAGAAGAAGCCTATTAATTTAAGCTCTTAACTCTAGTTAACTATAAAGAGTATAACAACCAACTATACTACTAAGATTAACTTATAGTACTAAACTACGCTAAGCTGAAGCTTAAGCTATTATAAGCTATCTATAACTTGCTATCTAGCAGACACCCTAGTTGAGAAAAGACCTTAGAACTACTCTAACACAAGTACTATTAGTTAAAGATATTCGACTTAGTATAATAATATATAGGCTATTATTATATATACTAAAGAAGTAAGGCTTCTAGAGAGAAGTACTATAAATTACTAAAACTATTACCTATACCTAAATAAAGGTTTTAAGATATCTCTATAAACTTTATAATTAACCTACTAGAATTAGAAGATTATACGAATATTATAGTAGTAGTTAATAGGCTTAATAAGTATAGACACCTAATACTATATATAAGAATCGAAGCTCCTAATATTATCTAACTATTCTATCGCTATATATAGGTTTATTATAGACTGCTATATACTATTACGTCCGACTGTAAAATATAGTTTATCTCTACCTTCTACTAAGAACTCTATAGACAGCTATAAATTAATATATATATATTAACTAGCTTCTACTTAAAGACTAATAACTAGATAGAGAATATTAATATAGTAATAGAATAAGTTCTCCAAGCCTATACTAGCTATAAATAAGATAACTAGGTTAAATAGCTACTAATAGCGCAGTTTAAAGCGAACAACACAGTATCTAAATTAATAAAAGTCTTCCTATTTCTAGCCTACTTTAACTAGTACCTTTAAATAGGCTTTAAGCCGCCTATAGGAATCTATTAACTACTAAAATAGTCCCTAATAGCCTAAGAAGCTAATAGACTAGTTAATAAGATAAAGGATATTATAGAGTATATTAGAAAAGAACTTACCTAGATATAAGCGTTTTAATAAGAGTACGCTAACCGTAAACACGTACTAGCCTCTAACTACTAGGTTAGTAATCTAGTCTAACTAGATACTAGAAATATATGTATATAAAGACCGTTGAAAAAACTTAACTAGAAGAATATAGGCCTCTATAAGATTATTATAAAGGTATCCTCGTACGTTTATAGACTAAAACTACCTGAATTAGCTAAAATATATCCTATATTTTATATATTACTATTATAGCTAGTACCTAAATTATCTAACTACTTATCTAGTTAATAAGTATATAACCCTAAACCTATTAAAATTAATAGAGAACTAGAATATCTTATTAAGTAAATAGAAAACCTCTACTATAACTAATAGAGACGCCGGTATAAATACCTAGTTAAGTAGACTAGCTATTACAACCTAGAATAGTACCCGGCTAGTAACTTTACTAAAATAATTACCGTAGAAGATTACTACGCTAGAAATCTAAATAAATAAGACCCGAATATAATATTATATCTAGATTTTTAATTAGGTACTAGGGTTTAATCTAAATATATTCCTAGACGCCTATAATAATACTATACTAATATAATACTAGTAATAATATTACTACTAATCTCTAGTATAGTACTACTATATAAACTAAACTAATCTAATTCCTAATATAGTACTACTATTAATAACCGGTTGTACTAATATACCTGCAACCTAATCTAATCCCTAGTATAGTACTACTATATAATAATAACTAATTATACTAATACGCCTATAATCTAACCTAATCTCTAGTATAGTACTATTATATAATAACAACTAATTGCGCTAATACGCCTACAATCTAACTTAATCTCTAGTATAGTACTACTATATAATAATAACTAATTATACTAATACACCTACGATCTAACCTAATCTCTAGTATAATACTACTATATAAACTAATCTAATTTCTAGTATAGTACTACTATATAATAATAATTAATTACGTTAATACGCCTATAACCTTAACTAACGCTAGTATTAATAACTACTACTTAATTACGAATAATCTAAATATAATAAAGATCTAACTTATAAAAGCTTATAACTAAAAGAGGGGTACTATTATAGTAATACTATAATACTTCTATACTTATACTACACTTACTATAATACTCGAACCGGCTGTTAGTAATAACTATTAGCTGCTAGCTAGAATATAACCAACTTATCTTAACTACGATAGAGGAAGGTTTTACTAACCTAGCTAGCCCGTGTAGTAGTATAGATCTAGCTCCTATAAAAATCTATATAATATAGATATTTCTATTCTTTATATAACGTTTTAATATTAATATATAGTATATAGTAATAGAGTTAACTACCTAAAGTACGATTAACTAACTATATATAAACGTCTATAATATATAATTATTACGATTTTAGTAGAGTTTTAATATTATAATTAGCTTATTTAGGTAATCAGCTCGCTTATACTATATATTACTATAATACTCGAACTAGCTACTAGCTACTAGCTAGAATATAACTAACTTATTATAACTATAATAGAGAAAGGTTTTACTAATCTAGCTAGCTTATATAGTAGTATAGACCTAACCTCTATAAAAAAACCTATATAATATAGATATTTTTATTCTTTATATAATATTTTAATATTTATATATAGTATATAGTAATAGAGTTAACTACTTAAAGTATAATTAACTAACTATATATAAGCGTCTATAATAATTTTATATAATATCTAGAAAGGGTATAAATTCTTATAAATCTAGTTTAAGTATATATATAATAATAATTTTCTCTTCTAATATAGTAAGCTTTTTTAAATTTAGCTTATAATTATATTATATAGTAATTTTATTATATTATCGACGTATTATTCTTTAAGAGATATTATATATAAAAGTAGTATATCTTTTACTTTAAAATTACTTATTATTAATAGTTAAGATAGCTAGAAAGATATCTACTTTATTATAGCTAAATTAGATATTCGTAGATTAAGCTATTATTATTAGAAGATAGAGTATTATATAAAATTAGTAAGGTAGTATACTTATTTACCTAGCGCGCTTACTTACTATTTATATTACTAGTACTTTCTAATTATTTAACTAGATACTCTTAGCTATTTTTAAAATAGGGTTAATATTAAATCTCTACTTAGATAGTTTAATAATTAGTATATTTTAGCTAAAGATATAATTTATATTAGTTATTAGTAATAGAAGAGTTTTTTCTTAATTACTATAACTATTTTATTTCTAGAAAGTAAATTAAGTAGAGGTTTTTTTACTAGGTCTATATCTAATAGTTAGTAGCTATTAAATAATTCTAAATAATAAATAATATTATAGTAATTATACTAGTAAAAATAATTTCTATCTAAGTTAAACTAGATACTCTATTTTCTATTTTTAATTAGAGCTATTATATTAGTTAGTAACTAAAGAATATAAGTAACTTCTATTAGCTTAATATTTTTTAGGCCTGCGAGAGATTTAATTATAATTATAATTATACTCTATTCTAATATAGAATATATACTACCTTTTATAGTAATTTTATCCTTAAAATTTACTATCTAAATAATCTACTAACTAAAAGTCTTAGAGTTAAATATATAGATATTAGAATCTAAATTAAGTATCTACCGATTTAAAATACTAGTATCTTCTTTCTTAAAAGTAGTACTTACTAAAAAATTACTTCTTTAAATTATCTAAATATTTCTCTAGAGGCTAGTAATTTTTATAGAGGTTTTACTATTAAATAAAGATTTTATCTTTTAATATTTTCTATATTTATTTTTAGAATATTCTTTTTTATCTAGTTATTTTTATTTAAGATACTATTATAGGCTTTTAATATTTCCTAATCTAGTATTTAATTTAGTAGCCTAATTAATTTATTTATATATTTATAATTACTCTAGAAATATTACTTCTTATAGAAGTAGGGTAGTAGAATATATAATAATAAACTAGATTTTTCTTAAAGCTATTATATAGTACTATTAGAATTTACTTAAGGAATTAATAGATATTATAAAGCTGTAAATAAGCTAAGTATCTTCTATAGATTAAAATATCTATAGTAGTTAGTATATTAGTATATAAATTATTTAATTATAAGAATTGGTTAATTAATCCTATCTAACTTATTTTTAGTATTAATCGGTGCTATATAGATTAGTACCTATATCTTATCTTTCTTAAATACTATTAGAAGAAAATTCTTTTCTACTTTAAAGCCTTAAACTTCTATTAGACTAATAGCTTTAGTATAATAGATTATTTAAATCTATTAATTTAGCTACTTCTCTACCTCCCTATTAATTAGATATTTAAAGATAGCTTAATATTTCTTCTAGATTAGTTACGTCCTTAATTTAATAGTAGGTGTTAACTTTTTCTATAAGATTTTAAGAATCTTATAGCTAGTTATATTATTATTAAAATATTATTAATTTTAATCTAATTCTTCTTCTATTAATTATACTAGTCTTTTATCTAGTTCTAATCTACTATATATATTAAGGTTATTTCTTTATATATAATTCTACTAGGAGAGTATCTTTCTATTTTCTCTTCTAAATTTATTTTTAAAGTTTAAAACTTATCTATATTAAGATAGAGAGGTTCTAGTATATAGATTTTAACTTTTTTAGAAGGTATATTTAGATCTAAATATTTCTATATTTTTAGCCTACTAGTTATTAGCTTATACTATTTAAGCTAATCCTTTTAATTACTAGAAATATTAAGTATCTTCTTTTTAAATATAGTTATAGAAGAGTATATAACTATTATAATACTAGAAATATACTAGAATATATTAATATCGGAAAATAAAATAGCTTTAAATATAATATAGTATATTAATAGGCTTATAAAGTATAGAATTTATATATAATACTAATAGCTAAGTATCTAAAAATTGTTAGTAAACGATAAAAATAATAATATCGCGATATTATAATACTAAATAAAAAAGATATAATATTAATTGTAATATATATATATATATATATATAAAGGTTAAGTTATAGTTATTTTAATATAGTAACTAGGCTTATAACTATAGTAAGAAGTAAATCTTATCTTAGAGAGGAAGATAAGAAGCTAAGCTAGTTAATTAAAAATAACTAGCGGGATATATTTATATATATAAATAAGAGATATATTAGCTAATATCTAGTATAATATCTAGTATAATATCGACTATAATATTATACGTCGATATTTAATATAGTTTAGTAGACTAGTTAAAATCCCTATAATATATTTTATTTAGGTAAATTAGTAGAGATATATTAATAGCTAAATAATAGTAAGGTAGCTATTATTATATAACTATAAACGGGTAAGATATTTCTTAATAAATATTTTATAAGATTAAAGCTATAAATATAGTAGTATATAAATATAGGTATAAAGAGTTAATAGTATACTTTCTCTTCTTATATAGATAGTAGAGATAGTAAAGAGCGAAGCTATAATAGCAGTATAGACAGCGGTATAGCAAGCTATTATATATACTAGAAGGGTACTTAAGTAAATAAGAGGGTGGTAGATAGGGTATAGATAGATTAATTTAGTACTAGAAGCTAGATATAGAAGTAGTTAAGGCGATAATTAAATTTATAAAGAGTATAGGGTAGCTATAACTAAAAATATAAGATAAAGTAAATAGAGATAAAGAGAAAGTAGATAAGTAGAGGTAGCTAAAGATCTCCTCTTCTACCTCATAGGCGTAGAATAATAAGCTATCTATAAACGCGCCTCGGCTAGTATACTACTGATTAAGAGGTGTATAACACTGGAAATTCCCTGCCGACGTAAGGCCTTGACTAGCTACATAGCTTGTACTATACACGGTAGTATATTACTTTCCTTTTCTTTCCTTTGTTGGGCATGGGGTTAAGCATTAGACGAGCAGGTCTCATAGTTAGCTTCTGAAATGGAGTACGTATAAGGAAGTAGAATGTATATAGCTGGCGCTTTATAACGGCCCATACCTATAGGTTGCATGGCTATAATAGAATACACACACACACACACACACACACACACACACACACACACACACACACACACACACATGCTACTAGCAAGATTCCTACTAGATTGTAGTTAAATCCTTACAATTTCACTAATGATATGTTGGTCGAGTCTAACAAGTAGTAGCTTATTCCCATTCCCTATTCAAGTTGCTTTAGTAGACGACCTGTGGGGGTGTAATCCACCTCAGTCTGACTGCCGCCTGTTCTATTATCTGCACGCTTTCACACACTACAGTTCTTATGAAACTCCAAGTTCCGTACTCGGCTAATCCTTTCAACTTTCCTCAGACCTCTGATCCCAAAAACACATCGATCCACCTCCTACTCTCTTTTTCCTTTGTTCACATTTCATGTCCTTAGAATTTGTTATTTCTTCCTGTTTTTTTTCTCTGTTGAGCCCTATAAAAAACTTAGAGTAACGATTTTACTCAATATTTAAGTACATATTCCTTTCTCCTATCTCATTCCTAGCATATGTGGATTCCCTAAATCTTGGCCCCTAATTCCGGTCCTGACTGTCTAGCGCCTTGTTCTCCGTTAGGAACGAGTTCTGTACCGGCCTTGGGTACCATAACCTCCAAGATGCTGTCATCCATCCTTGCTTTAAGACCTTCTCGTCGAACTTGCGTAGGAAACTGAAATCGCTGCGTGAAGCGTTCTCTTTCCCCACCGACAGGCACCTGGTCAGATATCCGTCCTGTGCTGCCAGAAACGGGTCTCCATCCCGAGCTATCTTGTGGGTTGAAGCCTTCAATCTCTAAAGCCTGGTTATTGAGCCATCGGATAGAGACGTCGTTCTCATGGCACCCAGGAAGATAGCTTTTCACAAAGTAGGCTGAGGGGCATTCGTCGATATTGAAATTTGGCGGCATTGTGTGGTGCGTACATGGAGTGCTGCTGACAGATGGAGGACCGTAGCTGCATTCGAACGGTCCCGGATGGCGATATTCGACATAAGGATGGCTGTAGCAAGATGATTCCCAGAGAGGTTGGCATATGTCGTGCTGATGGACGGAAGGGTGGTGGAAGTGATGAAATGGATAGTGGCACAATGGTCGCACTGCGCCGTGTCCGTGAGCAAATTTGTGGCAGGGCATGCTGACTAAAGTAATCATGAAAAATGCAGCCGGAATTGTCTTTGTCTATAGTGGCAAGTCCTATCGTGCTCAAATATATCCTAGAACAATCAGGGGCGCTGACATGAAGGAGCATCAGGTGACATGTCCCAAGTCTGCGTCATCACCATACTGACCACTAGTGTGCTCGGATATCTCGGCAATACAAGTATCCGCGGCGCGTCGCTTGATCACCGCATTCTATGGAAGAGGCTAGAAGACTCAGCTATGGACGCAATGGTGTATACAGTCACTCCACCAACCATTAAGGTACTCATCAGTTTTTAGTGATATAATCTCAACATCATGTGATCTCAGATCGCAGTTGGCCATCAGGCGCATTTCAAGTCCGAAACAGCATTCATCTACCGATTATCATCTCGGCTTGGAAATTTCCACTGTCTTTGTCATATTAATTGCATCGTTTATAGGCGCATGGTTTCCACCTTTTGCGAACCGTGGTGATGGGGCGAGGAAACTGGGCATTTTGGTTACGCTCCAGCAATGCGCCTTCTGGACAATATCACTTCATCATGCTTGTACATTGGCGCGTTCGCCCACCATCCCGTTTTCTGATTATTCAACTCTAAAAGCAGGATATGCGAGTCATCTAGATGTATTGGTGGAGGGTAATATGTCAAGTCTCATCAAAGTTCACTCATCCATCCTCTTGTCATGAAGTTGAAAATGAGCGTTAGGGGCTCCCCCTTTCCGCATCTCTTGCGTCTGGGTACGAGGAAGCTCTCCGAACATTTGTGGAAGTCCTTGGAGCTATCTCCGAAAGGTCGGCTTCATGAATTGTACAACTAGTACTACTAGAGATCAAGGCAGCAAGGGAAGGCATGGGTGCGACTTCGAATTCTCAGGATGCAGGTCCATGATCTCATATTCTGCCAACAATGTAATATTTACTCTTGAGACAGGGAAATTCAATGTCGACTTGAGGGATCCGAACGGACAGCCGCCGCTTTGGCGAGCGGCAGAAGTCAAGTCGCTACAGCAGTACGTTAACCTCTCTTAATAACTCACATCTTATCTTAAACTCATATACATCCCTTCCAGTAACATTCTATAATATAAATTACGTTCCATCGCCTTGAACTTGCCTACTAGTAGCTGCAGCCTTGTCGTTCTTAGTACCACTCTATTTCTTTTCGACCATGTCTAAAGAAATGGTTAGGATATACTTAGAAAATCTTTATCTATAAAAAAAAACTTTCTAACGGGTTAATAAGAGCTAGGCGTTATGTTCTGTAGCATATCCATGTGCGCTGGATCGTTCATATCATAGACTTTAACTATCTCGTACTTCCCGCTTGCCGTGTGAGCTTGTCTGGCCTCGAGAACGGCCGCAGCCAAGAGCATAGCCATTATCATAGCTTGTGCAATGACACGAGCCCGGATGAGCTTCTGCGCCGGAAAAAGATAATGCTCCCTTCTCATACGACTCAAAGAGATGGCCACTGTACTTAGCCAAGTTGTACCAAGGATTAGATACCTATGCTCCAGGATCCAATACTGAGTTCTTTCTGATATATGCTCTTCCTTCCGCAATTCTTCGGCCACGCGTACTACTTCATCAGCATTGTCAATCTCCAAATTTTCAAGCCTGTCGTAATAGTACGAAATGTATTCCGCGCCATGTCAAGCTCCTAAAAAGCCAGGATATATGGTTTCAAGGTCTTTGAAAGAGTAGAAGTCGCTTGAACAAAACGCTAGAAAGCGTTGATGTAGCAATGCCGCGGTTGCCGCTTTCCCTGAAAGACCTATGAGGGCTCCGATTGTGCTGTGACGATACAGCGCGCTGGAATATGCGTCCGCTTGCTTTTCGTAAGGACCTCCACGTTAGGCTGCCGGTGATATAGATTAGCTCTCAAGATTAACTTCAAAAATTTGGTCAACTATAGCATTTAGAGACGCGAAGTCCTAGTTTATACTTACTATTTTCTAACCGTACTTCGGTGTAGAGATGAGCAGCTAAGCAGGTTAATAGCAGTGTCTGTCCATGGTCTTGTTTAAAGTGGTTAAGCTCTGTCACATGTTTCTACTATCCTATTATAGTTGGTCTGTTTTCAGGCCTATATAGTCTCGCCATCGCCAGCTTCTGCCGAGGCTGGCACTTACCCTCCTTCAATACATCAATATTTGCCTCAGCAATTGATGATCCCTGATATGCGCCAAGCTCGGCTATATAGTTCCTGTGCACACAGTGTTCTTGCGCACCCGCACCAACACGCGTATCCACCAAATAAACGTGATTTCTCTCCACACCAGCTATTTACTATGGATACTCGCGAACAGGCAATTCAGCTAGCTATCAGCGATTATTATGCAGATCTCTATCCTAGTAAACGAGCTGCGGCGAAGGCCTACAACATCCCAGAATTGACCCTACGAAATCACCTGAATAGCGCGATAAATAGCGCGACCGGCCATCAACACTAGCAGCAGCTCACCTCTAAGTAAGAAGAATCCTTGATTGAATGGATGCTAGAAGAAGAAGCCCGCGCCTGCCCCCCTTCACACGCTTAAGCCCCCGAAATAGCTAATCGAATCTTACAAATGAATGGCGATTAAAAACCGATCGGTAAGCTCTAGCTATTATACTTTATTAAGCAGAATTCGCGTATAGCCTTTATAGTAGGTAAGAAGATTGAGGCTTCTAGAGCTACTACAGCTACGCCTGAGCAGCTGCGCGCCTTTATAGAGCTCTATAAGTGTACGCGATAGGGACTAGGCGTACGGCTAGAAGATACCTATAATATAGATAAGACTAGTATCGCACTCAGCGTATATACAAATATCCTAGTCCTTACTAGCTTATCGAAAAAGAAGGCTTATATTAAATCTCTAGAGGATCGTAAGTAGGTATTAATAATTAAGTATGTATCCGCTGTAGGTAAGTGATTACAGCACCTAGTTATCTTTAAAGGCAAGAGCCTATAATCTGCCTAGTTTACGGCCAACTTAGTACTAGATTAGCTATATACTACTTTAGAGAATAGCTGGACGTCGTATATAATTAGTACTGAGTAGCTATAGCGTATTTTCATACCTTAAACTGCTGTCGCTGGCTCGTAGTACCGCCTATTACTAGTAGATAGCTACGGTAGCTATATTAATATCGAGTTCTAATGGCTTTGTAAACAGAATCGAATCGAGCTCTTATATCTACCTGCGTATTCCTTATATATTCTACAACCTTTAGATTTAGCACCTTTCTCGGTTATTAAGTTAAATTATCAATAGTAGATTTAAGCCTTAGCAGCACTTAATGATATAGTACCTCTAAAGAAAGAACGTTTTATATAGTACTATAACTACGCTAGAGATAAAGGCCTTACTAAGTATACTATTCAGGTTAGCTAGTAAGCAACAGGCCTCTACCTACTGAATATCAACCTGATAATCCAATCCTCACAGGTTTAAGGCTAGCCCAGCCAGTCTAGCCGGCTTATAACACCCCTACAGCCTATATTAGCTATTAATACCCTTTATAATACGCCTCAGAGCGCTCAAGACCTCTACTATATACAGCAGCAGCTTTAGGAATCTGAAAATATTACTTACACAACTTAGCTAGTCTTCTATAAAGCTGGTAAGGCTATATAAGCTATAAATGCCAGGGCAGCATTAATAGAAGCAGAAAACGTACGCCTTAAGCGCCTACTAGAGGCTGCTGGCCCTTCAAGGCCGCGTAAAAGGGTTTAAATAGACCCATAGGAGAGGTTTACAAATATCGAGAATATAAAGAAGGCTCGGGGCCAATCAGATGCTGAGCAGGCCCGTAGAAGGGCAATTCCTATAGAGGAGGCCGCTACCGAGGCGGCAGCAGCTACTGTCGCTGCAACTCTCGAATCTATATATAATCAATAGAAATTATCTATGTAACTTACTTCATTATATGGTATTTTGGTAGGGTGGCTAGTTTCGGGCGACTGCGCAGGAACCCTATGTACGCAGGAACTATATAGCCGAGCTTAATAAAATGATGGTTGCGTATTACTATGAAGTAGGGCCATTTATTTCGGCATCATACGATTAGACATTTGAAAAATACTGAATTAACATGAGTTCCCTGCAAGGATCCCCCAGTTAATTTTTGTTCTCGACTCCTGCAAAGTCCTATTATTTGCATAACCTGACACTCCTGCAGTCCTAAATCATGCCACTCGCTTCCTGCGGGTCATACCTGATTACTAAGAGCATATTGCGTACTGCAGCCATCTGTCCTTGCTCATTCATAAAGGAGCGATGGTCATTTTATGATAACATCTCAAGGAAGACGCTGTGAAGATTATTTATCGTCATTATCACATCATTATTAGTTATGGAAAATTCTCTTGGGCAGCTCAAACTCACAGGGACTGTGAATGCCCTATGTCCCTACATCTTGCACTATTGGTGTCCAAAAAATCTAACGCTGCATCATAACTATATAAAATTTGCTACGACATTACCGAATTTAAATTGTTCGACAAGAATAGACAACATAGCGCAGCTAGAAGTTCAGCTTTTATCCTTGTTGCAGCCAGCAGGCCTAAATACGCTAAGCTCCCTGTTGTTGCGGCAGAGTACTGAATCCACCATGGAAATTGCCTGAACGAGAAGGTATATTTCTCTTACGACTGCGTGTTTGTCTAGTCTGGCAAGGAGGTCACGAAAATAGTGCCAGGAAATGTATCCGTTGAGTTGGATGCAACGCTTTCCTTTGACTCGAATGCGTCAATTGGCAAAGACTCTCAAATTATCAAAGTGAACTTTGTGAAGGACTACAAAAGCAATAATATATACGGTAAGCAGTATAAGGACCAAGGCGTACCCAAAGACCACATCTTGGTTAAGATAGCAACGAGCTGGGAGAGACTTCAGGAAACTCGAATACTTGAAGAAAATCACAGAATTCGCTATAACATGACGCCACTCTTCTCATTAACCCAGGCTATTGTTCCTCTGCCGCGGCCGGCACATCTGAAGTCTCTCCATTCGTTGGGCGTATCCTTGGCCGGTATAAAGATATGACAGAGTACTCTACTGCAGATGATCCGGGCGTTAGATATGTTCAAGGCATCTAACAATACTACAATCATCATGGATGTAGACCGTTGCTATGGGCGCCTCGTTCCGGAGTTTGAGCGAGATTGCTAAATTAGCTGGATACGATTACCTAACTATTGGGGTACGTATTATATTGATATTTCCGCTCTATAAATGTTGGCATCTTTCTAATTTCATAGATAAAATTCGTCGAGCGGAGTTTCCGCGCAAGCTATTTGCACCTCAAGTAGAATCGCTTGACATTCCGAAAAAGAGTTATCTGCATAACAAGTCAGAGATTCGTTTTACCCTCAATGAATATGTAATAGCGTCAGAATATCTGCGCGCTAGAATTTCTCGCTCCGTGGCGGACGCTAATTCGTTGGAACATGTGCTCCCTGAAAAGATGACAGCATCTTGAGGTAACGACGCTCATATCTATTAACTCCTACTAATTACTTCACGTACCAATGTTGGCCTTTAAATAATTTGTAAATCTAGGTATCTACAGACATGCATACTGAAAATTTTTATGTACCTTGGTGATGGATATTTGTCAGAGCTAGCTGGCTCTGATGAGGGTTGGAAAAACTGCGTCTATTGACTAGAAATGCGAGACATGCTACATATATATCCCTGGACCTGCTAAGGGGCTAACTGTAAATAGCTTAGCCGTAACAATATTCAAATGGACTGCGATCAATCCATAGAACTATTAGCCCATTAAGTAGTTAATAAGAACCTGAGGAGAGTATATCAAATTTTTCAAAGGATCAGATGGTTATACTATGAAACAGGCTGTATCTGTGTCGCATAACTCTCGCTTATCTGCTCTAACAAGAAACGAGAGTTCTTATCATTACATATTTGGCGGATTAACAGATTGTAATTCAGAGCTTTCCGCAGTTTCCAGTCTGTATACCCAAATCTGTGCCACTCTCTCAAAGCCGCTTGCTTGCACTAGCCCTGACGCTGTCCGTGATGTTCGTGTTCGTGATGCTCGTGCTCTTCGTGATGCGCTCCGGCCGCATGGTGACAATGATTGGGATGCCCAGAATGATGGCCTTCCCCTCCGTGACATTTGTGATCGCGAGATTCTTCTTGTGACTTCTGCTCGACGGGTCCCGTCTTATCGACCACCTTCTCGGTCGAAACTTGTTGTAGTGGCTCTTCCATAAGTTCTAAATGGGCTTCAGCCAAGAATAAGCGTAGGCAATAATAAGGCATACTTATACTATACCGTATAACCCGAAAGTGTAGTTAAGATGTTGCAATCTTGCGGAACTCAGCCTAACGGCGTACGAAGATATAGTTTAGAAAGGAGAGGAATGCAAATGACTTGGATTGACGCAGAAATAAGAGGCAGAATGGTGGCGTGTTGCCCCTAATGATCATAAGACATGATCGAGATTCAATACGCAATACAATATCATTCCATCTCCTGACCCTCAAAAATGCCCTTCGTTGCAGGGATGCTTGCAACAGATTACTATAGACAGGAAGTTCGCTCAGCCGGTAGGCATTCTGAGGAGCGGAATGTGTCTAGAGCTATGTAGAAAGAAGGTCTGAGGTATTGAGGATGCTATAAGACTGAGATCGGCCCCATTAGCCCCACCGTGGCCCTATTTGGCGGCTCGTGTTTTGGGTGCACCCCACTCCGCCGATGCTTAAAAATAAATCTAAGCACCACACAGATTGCTATTAGCCTTTCCATCTTCGATGTCTAAACTTTTGCATTGTCGTATCCGAAATCACGGATCCTAGCGGCCTTCTTGCGAACTCACGCTTTTACTCGCAAAACGGTTCGAACCACTCTTAGCATTGGTTGCTTACTCTTCGTCCTTGCTCTGGATCTAGTGGCTGTGTCTATAAGCCTACTTGTATTCCGGCGAGAGCATGTTAAGTTTCGGTTCGATAGCTTTTGAGGCATACATGGGAACATCTCAGACCTCTTGCGTTGCCCTTAGTCCGGCTCCTCATTATTGCAGCATTCTTGACCCTTCCGCCTGTCCTTGCGGCATGCATTGAAGCGGTTGGGTGGGTTGCTGTCGTATTTACGTCTAAAGTAGCCACGTTTAACCCCGATATCACCCATAGTTTAGTGGGTATAAGTGCGCTGCCTCTTCTTAAATAAAAGTAATAATTAAGGAATGTAGGTGGCTTTTAGCGGTAGAGTAGGGACGGAATCATCACCAGCTCGGGTCATATTGTGACCGGAAACGGCAGTTAGGGTGGTATGTAAATTTTGTGCCTGTGTATGTGGGCTATTGTTCATTTTTTGGGAGTATTTTTTTTAGGGTGAGGTATTGGGATTAAGGCAGTAGTTCTCTTGGAGTGTAGTTCGAGAGCATTGTTCATGCGCGGCGTCTAGATAGTGGACAGTCGTTGTTCGGAATTCGGGCAGACACTATACTCGTTTGGGATTAAACTTATTAAACCGCAAGGCTCGTACTTTGGTTGCAACGGCCGTTAACATTTCTTGTGGTGAGAGGCGAATCTTGTCTCAGGGAGGGAGATGAGGAGCTGAACTGGTTGATTGAAGATGGCCAGCGGGCCATATTTATGTACATGAAAAAGGGGTATATCAGCTGATATCCAGCGTGATATCCGGCGTGATATCGACCGTGATATCGTACGTCGATATCTGATACAGCTCGGCAGACTAGCCGAAAATCCCCATGACATTTCTAGTAAGTGAAGAAGAATCCTGCAGCCGCGGAAATCCCGGGACAGTATTTGCGTAGCTGCTAGAGTCTATCAAACGCAATGAAGAGGCCATCCTGCTTGTCACCAGACTGATAAAAGCTCCTAACAAGAACTACACGGATTGACGCTCCTATTAATAGGGACTATGGCTGAAAGTTGCGCGGAAAGCGCATTGCTCTCATACGTAGGCCAGTCCACTAAGCGGATGAGATCTGGAAACATTGACAACCTGCGCGTGCGTGATCTCTTATACACGATGTATGCACGATGGACAGGTAATAAGCAAAGACGATAAAATTTTACTATCAGGTTCATCGGTACTTAACATACCCCTACCATTGCTCGCTTTTAGTGACTATCGGCATTGTAGCGAATGTGGCCGTGCCTCATCCCTCCCGCTACAACGCTACGCTTGGATATCGCCGTCCTTCAGTCTTAAGGAAAGTGAACGGGAATATCTCGATAACACCAGCAGGGAGGACAGCCAATCCGTTCTGGCTGTACCATTGCTGAGATATACTGAAGTCGATAGAAGTGTGGGAAGAAAACGATTAACGTAAAAGCTGAGCCGCATGTAGGGGGAAACCAGGCTAAACGACAAGACTTGGCACAACCTGTGCACATGATCTTGTGAGGTCGGCAGGTTAGTCAGATGACCTGCAGCCTCCGGACCGGACAAACTAATGAACAGGACAACCAGGGTGTTACTGCGGTAGTCGCCAACAGCTCCACTGCCGTAAATGAAGCTAGCACATGATTGTTCTGAAAGAGTAGGGAAGTAGATCAGAGAGGTGTTGGAAACAGCAGGGAGGATGTACTCAAGTTGACTACGAGGAACTTGGAAATGAGGGAGCCGTAAGGTCATTAGCAGAATAACAGCCAGCATTTCTATAGCTCTAAGCTCAGCGCTAACGTTTAAGGGCTTATTTTAGTAGTTCACAGCCCAATATGCGAAATCTAAGACATAATAACATTATCGTAGAGATTATGGCAAAAGTGAAGCCTGTTGGAGGGTGGATATCGAGTTGATAGACCTCACAAACATCGGCGTTTGTAGACTAGTCCCGATTAGGACTAGCTCTATTTAGATAGTTCTTCTTGAGAGCGCGCTCCACCAAGCAAGCAACAATATATGCTTCCTCCCACTCTGTCTACCATAGCTCAACAAAGCCCATACATTACAGCTATACAATTACAATTAATAGGACAGACTAACGGCAAACCATACAGAACGGTCTACTGAACATAATAGAGTCTCGGATTAAATGAGAGCAGGAAGGGGGAGCTATATAGTTTAATAGGGTACGAGTAAAGTTTGCAGGATAATAGATAGCAGGCGAATATGGACGTTAGGCCTCTCAAAGTCTAGATAAGGTAATATCTAGCAAAGTGGGCATGGTAAAGGAAGCGTCAATAATACATCGACGGGATGGATACAAGGCTATTTTTGGACTGGTATAGTTATTACGAATTTTAGAATCTAGGAGGTAATATAAGTATAGGGCGGTGCGGAAGCTAGCCAATAATAGCTGGCGAGGTTGAAGGTTTAGACTTGGTACTTTAGGTGCAAGTGACTCCAAAAGCCGCAACAGAAACCCTTTAAAAAGGTATTAGAAGTCCCTAGGTATAGAGTTCCTGTCTCAATTTTGAGATGGATATGGGCTCTTGAAGCCGAGGTAGAGCAGACGCCGGATCATTATTACCCTTTTGTTAGTTTCTTCTACAGCGATAGCATAACCCTCCAGTGAAAAATAGAGGTGGAGTTACTGAAAGTCACATTCGATTTTGTAAGTAGGAGGGGGTGGAGACCGTATAGGGTGGTATAGATGGATGTATTGACGGTGTGCTGTGGTTTCCCCTTGACCTCTCGGTCAAGGTACGGCGGGGGAATATATAGTACATGAGACTACTTAGTCAAGGGCTGCATAGCTGATCAGGCACGTGACCTGAGCTTACAGATTTACTAGCGGCCACGAGAATATATAAGCACACAGTACCCTACCCGCAGAATTTTAGTCCACGATAATACCATAAGTACCAACATGCAGCAATCTCCGGATACTTTTGCAAGCTCCACCTAATCCCCCTTCTATAAATCGCTAGCTCCTTATGCTCTGCCATTATTCTAAGATAGCCTGCGGCTAACCTCGGCATGTAGAGAGGTGAATTTTTTTCTAGGCTTGTCACAGTTCACGGCGGGAAAATCGACAATCACCAAGACTTCTATGTGTATGAGACTTTGCTTCGACAATGGTCGTCCTTCAACACCGTACTTTCGTACGAAGGGCATAGGAAATTGAGCTGGATATTCCTCTTCCTAGACGTTTCGCCATCCAAGTATGGGAACTACTTTAGTCTGTCCCGTATCACGCAGCATCAAATACTGAGGCAAACATTGATGTATTGAGGGAGGGTAAATGGCTCGTCTGGCCAAAGGCTGGCAGTGGTGAGACTATATAGGCCTGGGAAATAGGCTAGCTATAATAGGATGGTAGAAACACGTGACAGTAGTTGCTGTGCTTCCCTTCATATACCAACTAGAGGAGTCATACAAACTCTGCATCCTTGCTGATAGGTTACTTGGCAAGAGTTTTTGAAGAAATTGTTCGCTGGGAAATTATATTTGCCACGATCGAAAATTCTAGTAAAAGTTATTTCTCTGATATTCTGAGTCTTATTGCGGAATTTTATGGCGGTGGTCTTGATAATGAAAAGCTCTAGGCCCTCTTCGTCTCTATCTGCAGGCAGCAGTCACATATCGTGCTACTAGATAACGCAGCTAAGGGCTCAAATCTCCTAGAGGAGTCCTATCGGTATATATGTATCGAGATTCTTGCCTTTACCATTCCTTGCTAAATCAAAATAAAGCTCAGAACTCAGAAAATATGATTATACGAAGATATATACGACTAAACATTGTGTTTATTTATTTCTCAATGCATTGGGCATTGCATTATTCTCCAAGTATACAACACACTATCAGCCATCTGATCAGGATTTAAACACAGGATTAGGATCTTTGGGGTGTATGCGTGAAATAAGAAATGGAAATGGAAATCCCGGCTTGGGCTATGATAGGATAGTATCAAGTACAATATCAATGAAAGATTCCCATTGTGACTAACACGTGTTCCACCACCATCAGGGAGTGAATTCATGAGGATCTGTTTATACGATGCGAGTTCGCGGAATAGAGATGTAAGCTCAGGTCACGTGCCTGGTCAGCTGTGAAGCCCTTGACTAAGCAGTCTTATGTACTATATGTTCTCCAGCCTTACCTTGACCGAGAGGTCAAGGGGACCTCATCAATACATCTATCTATACCACCCTATACAGTCTCCACCCCCTCCTGCTTACAAGAGAGAATAGACTAGAAAGTCGTGCAAGGATTGAGACTTATCAGTGATTTGAGAGCTTTCCAGGCTTCTACACGCCCTTAATAAAGCTTCGAACATAAGAGCGCAAATGATAAGGATGACGTTACATACGATAAAGCCTGAGCACCAAGGCTTTAGGAGCTCCAATACAATGCGAAATTATGACAAAAATGGGATAATAATTAGCCTTAACGAATATAGTGCAACTATCTTAAGCAAATACTCACGTTGGGAAGGATGAAGGGGTCACTAAGAGTGTGGCTGCAACCGTAGAACTTTTGCTCCTGAATTCTGGCTCTAGGTTCTATATTAGGGGATGCAGACTCCGGAATTTCGAAGAAATATTCTGAGCTGCAAAGCCAACCACGAATTCAATATTTATTGATGCAAATTGTATAATATAGCATGGACACGATTGTGACAGACGTCTCCCCTCTGGAGAGTATATTGGTCGAATTATTCCACTCATTTCCTTATAGTAACTTCATTCGCCACGGCTGCTTTCACCCCGAAAATCCTAGCCTCGGAAAGCTCTTTTAAATATCTATTTAAGGCACATAAAATCAGCGAGTGATTCTCGCCGAAAACTACTGTCCTTAAACTCACATAAACGCGCTATTCCTAGCCTACTTATACGTGAATATGAATTGATCTTGACTCCTGCCAGAGTTGAATCATTTTATCGAGGCCTAATGCCTTAAACTCCCGGGACGTGATTTAAATCTCCATCGGCGGTAGCTATCTCATCAAATGAGACCTCATCCTGACGCATAGCCTTCCGGCCGAGTTGTTTATTTGATTTCCGCTCGCCGCTCGAAGTTTCTTTAGATGGATAGCTGATGACATTCTGTTTCTTTATTCTGGCACACAGCTTCGGCAGAACTGGCAAGCAAATAACGAGAAATCCAGCAGCAGTCTCCGCATAGCTGGACAGAGCGGCGAGAGATGCGTAGTAGACGATGTCCTGGGTATTCACGATAACATAACTGTGATAGAATCGCAACCCTGAAAAGGCGCATGCCCTAGGTCGAGTAAGTGCAACGCGTCGGTACTGAGGGATAATCTATTTTTCTTACAGGGCGCCAACTAAAAATATCGCAGCAACCTTTGCCTTCTGGGATCGTGCCATATTTAGACACCATATGACCTTTTGTGAGAATATGAGAATCAATAGGTCGGATACGAAGTTGACGCCTGCTGCCGTAACGTCCAAGACTTTAACATTCAGGCAGGAGCCAGTGACGATCAGCGGATCCCACTTCTTCTGAATTGGCCTACAAGCAAAGATCTCCAGAAATACGCAAGTAAAATAGAAGATGGAGTTTGTCCATATCAGCATATGGGTTATCCAAAACGTCTTCGATCTTTGACCTGGGACCACAAAAACTCGGAGAAACTGGATCAGGATGGCTAGTTTGAGGAAAAGGATCGTGACATCGTACATAATTGCTCCGACGTTAAAGTACTGCAATTAATTAATAGGAATAGCGGCGATCGATTCAGATATTAAATAGATTACCAATAAGAACCTGATGATATTCTTCACCTGTAGATCCCATTGATGTATTATAGGCGCGAATTGTAAGACGAGAAATGACGGCACTACATGTCCGACCTCTGCTGCCTGGTGACCTTCGTTAAATTGGGGTTACATAGAATACTTCAATGTCAGCGTACTAGAGCTAATAGAAGAATGTCTGCGCTCCTCAGTTATTCAAATGCGGAAGCAAAGTCAACATCGTAATCCTTACAGTCTTCAGTGTGCATTTTCTTCACCAAGGAAAGTTTAACAACGAATCGCATGGCGGTCACTAGGCTGGAAATTGTAAATGTGGCGATTAATACGCCATATCCTAAGCTTTTCTTTGAAGGGGGATTCTCAAAGTTGGAAACTGTTCCAGGAGGTGGAGAGGCAGCTGGGCCATTGAGGATTATTTCAGTCAACTGGTCAAGAACGGAAGGGCTAGCCATTTTGGCAATCAAGAATTGATGAATCTGATCGCGAATGATTCAAGATGCTCTAAATACACATATACATTCACAAACAATAAGGAGCTTCTCAGCATTCTGAGCGTTTGCTTATATAGAGTGTAGCCCAAATACGGAATGCTACACTGCCACCTAATTGAGTGTTGTACCGTTTCTGCGAGATAATCAGTCGCAAGCAATCTGATTCTGTCTGGGACAGAATCAAGTAAGGATAATTGTAGCACAGAACTCAGCTCTCCCCCGGGGTACAGCAAGGATGTTGACATGCTCATATAACGAGCCACTATTTCGGAATAATTCCCCAGATGGGTGTCCTAATGTCTGAGCGCGACGCATCTATTGCCAATGTCCTTCGGTGTCCGGCTTGCATTTGGATACGAGTCCAATTTGAATGCATCTACTGCACATATAAAGACATGGAAAGTAATTTTTGTAGCACAGTGAGTCAATCCATATATTATTTTGAAGAAGGTACTACTTCTAGAGAGTACTTAAATATCCATAAGGTTAAGTCAAAAAATAATATTGTATTTCAAGATCAATTCGCAGGTTAGCGCGATACGAGAACCAAAACGATGACGGGGCCGGGTAGATTGCCCATCCCGGTGAAGAGAACCTAAAAATACCCGCTAATTACATTTTTATCTCTCCACACGTTGCGCTGCAATCATTTACGTGGTGGAACCTTTTTCTTTTCAGCTCCGGAGTTTGCAACAAATCAGACGCGGACTAGGCACACCCATTGCAACACTTGTAAATGACATTCGGCTCCCCAATGCTGTTTGTCCGGCACATATTATGTGGGATGATCTGCAAATTTTCGACCATTCTTAAGTATGTGAGGTGTCTCGTTTTCGAGATAGCATTACAGGCAGTCCGCTGGGCGACGGCTTATAAATATCCGCTTCAAATTGTGGTCTTTTGCTCGCTTCCAGACATAAAATTGGCTAATCATTCTTGTAAGAATGATTTTCTGGTATAATACTATAAGACAAAAATCTATCAGCTTAGGGCTGATTGGCGTGTAAGAAGGTTCAGAGAGGCGAGAAAGGCGTGTCACGTGTTCCTATTATCCTATTATAGTTGGTCTATTTTTCAGGCCTATATAGTCTCGCTACTGCCAGCCTCTGGCCAGGAAGGCCACTTACCCTCCTTCAATGCATCAATATTCGCCTCAGCAATTGATGCTGCCTGATACGCGACAAGGTGACAGGTTTCTGATGCAATGGAACGCCCTAAGGAAACGAATATAAAAAACAGCCCGCAGAAAGTTTATCAAATGATAAGTTGAAAAACTGGGCAATTCTGTTCGAAATGACTAAATATTATAAGAATACAGATGCTCAGCGTGCAAAAGGTATGTGTCAGGAAATAAATTTATCATGTGAACCTCCAGCCACAAAACCGATTTCGCGTGCATATTTGTGTACAGGCCACTTTCCTGGCCTCCTACACGTTCAACGCTCAATAGACCACCCAAATTTCTCATAGAAGTACACTGAATTATAGATCTGCCAGGTAATAGTTGGCACGTGTCTTTGTCGCACTTGAGGCGTATGCCAGTGGTGGGGTCTTACCAGCCGACTTCGTCATTGACTTGTGTGCAGTTTTTCTTAAGAACCGCCATCTTTAGGAAGACAAGTCTTAGTGGCGTGATTTGTTCCCAATTTCATCATATATGGTCATGGCTTATTTCAGACTTCGAGCTTGTCTAAGTACCTTGTAGGGGTTTGCTAGCTTCGAGTCTCAATATTTAGACCTAGGTATCATAACGATTAGATCATGGCCCAATGCAACAAGCTAGAAAGCTATGAACATGCTATGAAGAATATAATAGTCACATCAAAATATGGGGAATTATAAGTTCTGTATAATGGTCTGCTAGAGGGTAGTCCCAGGCTTACAGGAGACTGTAACGCCGTTGAAGACGCATTCGCGCTTGGCGAAAATGCCATATAGAGAGCTACTAATATCCTAGAATTGGACAGATCAAGTCTCATAGTCATATGAACAAGAATATGGAGTACTGCTCTTCTTAATCCTTCAGCTTCCAGGGACAGATCAAATACCGACCAAGATGAGGCTATTAGGGTCTATATGCGTAAGGCGAAAATGGAACGCATCTGAGGCTCAGAGTGCCTTAACGACGGGACGCCTTGGCGATTTCTCGTTCTAGATACCTTCCAAGGCAAATCAATTTTTTCGAACGCAAGCGAGATGGCTCGATACGCCCACCAGCGCCGCCACCTCTTGGTGTAGTGTTCACAGGACGGCAAATGATCGGGCCTTGGCAGGGACACTGTCACCTGGAGCCGAGATCCGACAACCTGGAAAGCCGAACCGACGATACGTTGCTCAACATAACCTCAACCAACATCTCACCCTGCACTCCTTCCATCGTCAAGATCATAAAATATAGCATTCAGTGTTATTAATGTTGTTCTGACAGCGCCGATGCCATATCCTTACGAGCATGGGCTGATGAAAATGCACCATTCGTCAAACACGCCTGAGCCAATCTCGCCAACTAGGGTCACGTTTCAGGGCTATTAGAAGACGGAAAAACTTCAATCTACCAGGCCGCCATGTTCCATCGCGTTATCAACGATTAGTGCAATATCTGCATGTTAGAGCCGAAATGAGAGGTCCGGAGAATCCGGGATGTCTCAGTAACGATCACGAGAAGATTCTAGTTTTTCAAACATTTCGTGAGATTGCCTGCAAACTCCTTGAGGTATGAACGGAGAGCGAGTTATTCACAAGACAACGCAGCTTATATTTAATGAGATGAGGCTGAAGGAATAATGCATGAAGACCTAGCTTGTGTAACCCCAGCGCATAAAAGTTTTGTTTGACGCCGAGGTTCCGCAATCTGTGGAAATGGGCCCTGTCTCCAATCAAGGATCTCGCGTGGTTTCATGTTTCTCACCGTCTCCCGCCACGCATCGTCAATCCCATAGGTCTGGATTGCAATTCTATTGACTATCTCTCTTTGTGGAATAAACCTAATCAATTCGACTTGGCATTGATCTCAAGATGAGCTCTGGCCAGCCTTATTTCGAGGTTATGCGGCAGCCAACGTTGTGCCTCTCAGCGCTACAGGACCTAGCGCACGAGGGATAGATGACATTTCGCTTGGCCTCATGACTATTCCAGGTGCCACAGACTCATGGCCACGCTATCGAAGGACGCATTTGGGAAGTGAGATGGGATTCTGCAGGAGGCGATCAAGAGGGAGTATAAGAGCTTCATGCTGCACTTAGATGAAAAGGCAAGCTTGAAGCTGAACTCTCTTTTTCTACACGCTCTTTCAAAAGCACTTTGATTATTCGAATATTGTTTTATTCATTCATTCGCTCATTTGCTCACTCCTAAATTACCTGCTACTTTCTAAATGAAGACTTTTGCTCTTGCCGCTCTTGTAGCCTATGCTGCTCCGTTCGCTGCCGCTCACGCCACTGTCTTCGCTGCGTGGATCAACGATGTGGACCAGGGCCTTGGAAACAGTGCCTCTGGGTACATCCGCAGCCCACCCAATAACGACCCCATTGTCGACGTCACCTCCACCGACATGACCTGCAACAAGAACAACGCGGCTACGGCCAAGACTCTGGAGATCAAGGGCGGTGACCAGATTACCTTCGAGTGGCACCACAACGACCGAAGCGACGCCGACGACATCATCGCCTCGTCTCATCTTGGCCCCGTCATGACCTACATTGCCCCGACCTCGTCCAACGGTGAGGGAGATGTCTGGATCAAGCTTGCTGAGGACGGCTTCGATGGCGACTGGGCCGTCAACCGCCTAATTGCGAACAGGGGCAAGCACAGCATCACGCTCCCTGACCTCGCTGCTGGCGAGTACCTCCTCCGTCCTGAGATCATTGCCTTGCACGAGGGCAACCGCGAGGGCGGTGCCCAGTTCTATATGGAGTGCGTCCAGATCAAGGTCACTTCCTCTGGCTCCAAGACACTCCCTGCTGGGGTTGCTATCCCCGGGGCTTACAAAGCCACCGACCCCGGCGTCCTCTTCGACATCTACAGCCCCTTTTCCTCGTACCCGATACCTGGTCCTGCAGTCTGGGATGGTGCTAGCGGAGGTGATGCTGCTCCCGCTCCTGCTTCTAGTGCCGCTGCTACATCGTCTAATGCCGCTGCTCCCGTCTCTTCCCAGGCCCCTTCTGCCACTTCCGCTGCCATCGTCTCGTCTTCCGTCAAGACTACTCTCGTCACAATCGTGAAGACGGCTACTAAGAGTGCTGTTCCCGCGGCTACATCGAAGGTCTCAATAGGCGTCGCTCAGAAATGGTACCAGTGCGGTGGCAAGGGCTTTCCGGGCCCTAAGCAGTGCGCCGCCGGCCTAACTTGCGTAGTACAAAACCCTTACTACTCGCAGTGCTTGTAAGCACGCCATCACATCTGCGTTTGATCGATTTGTGGACCAAGATTTCCTATTGCATTATTTGCCATCCTTTGCATGCATCTGCATAGTGACCAGGCGCGTCACAATGGAAGAAGGCTTCTTGAATTTGGTTGATCCGAGTATATTCCTGTCGCTAGGCTTGATTGCCTGTTGTTTGGCGGCTCGTGCCCATGCCGATTCAATTCTTTTGTAGATATGTTGAATAGAATTCGAGACTTCCTCGGACTTCCAATATCACCTTCCTCTATCCATCTCTTTTCACCGTTCACTTGGCAAATCTCTTGCATATTATTTCCGCAAGCACAATTCTCGATTGATCCCTACGTTAACAAGACGAGAGTGCGGTTATCGATATATACCCGAACTCGGAAGACGAAAACGGCCCCACATGGACCCTTGTTTCTCCCGATTTCCGAAGGCCGAGGCGCAACCATCTGATGACGACGATTTCTCCTCCAGCACCCATTCACTCTCACACCTCGCATACCCCACGTGCATACAAAAGACAGTATAGACCTGCAAATGCACGCCTCTCTGCCTCTCACGCGCCCATGATACGTCTCCCACGCGCCTGGACCCTTGTAGGTCCACGGCGCACCTCACAGTTCCAGAGCCGAATTCTGCATAGAGGGAATGCAACAAAGCCGCCGACTATGAATCGGAACGCACCTGCAACTACGCCACTCTCTTCTACAGTGAGTACGAAGACTATCCCGGGCCCGAGCTGGCTGTGGCTCGAGCCGATTTACGTGCCATTTAGGGCATATGGAAGGGTGCAGCAAAAAAGGCCCTATGTGACGCAGTTTATCAGCGCGTTAGTAATTTATTTCCTGGGCGACTTGGTTGCGCAGGAGATTAATAAAGATGCTTCCAGTCCGCCGCTGGTGCTGCAGAAAGATGAAGGTCTAGAGAGCCAGGTAGAAAAGAAGCAGGATGATAAGGACGATCAGGGAATCCAGAGATGGGTAGCAGAAAGAGACTGGTCGCGAACAGGTCGAGCGCTGGTCATTGGTGGGCTGGCGGCTGTGCCGGGTTATAGGTGGTTCCTGTGGTTGGGCCAGAGCTTTAACTATGGGAGTAAGGCGCTTAGTTTGTCAACGAAGGTACGTTTCCTCTTTCGTTCATCTGTCTATTTAGCACGAAATTTCCTACGGTTTTCAACCTGCTGATATGAAATTGGTCAAAGGTCATGGTCAACCAACTCCTCTTCACCCCGCTCTTCAACACCTATTTCTTTGGCATGCAATCCTTCCTGTCCGGCTCCTCGCCCCCAGAAATCCTCGAAAGAATACAACATACTGTCCCTCCTAGCTGGATCAATAGCTGCAAGATTTGGCCTGCGGTCACGGCTTTCAGTTTTACCTTTGTGCCGGTTATGTATCGGAGTATTTTTGGAGGCGTGATTGCAATTGGGTGGCAGACGTATTTGAGTTTGCTGAATGCTAGGGCGCAAGAGGTGGAGGAGGTGGAACATGCGCATGCGCATGAAAACCAACACGAAAATAAGCACGAGAATAAGAAACGGGCAGTTAAGCGGTGCACGAAAGTTGAGGGTAGGGATCGCCGGAGGGTGGCTGCGTAACACGCTGATTGGCGATGTGAAATTTTGCATGGTCGGCGTTTTGGGATATTTCCGCGGTAAGGAAATATAGGAGCATCAAGATCTGTATGAGATGGGACATTAGCATCGGAATGGCGGACCTCGACGGTCAATACATTTCTTTTGTCGCTAGTGGCGGGATAAATATAGAAGCATATCGACGGCGTCTGGGACAGCTAGATATACCACTTACGCAGGAGCGCTTCATAGATTTCTTATCATTCTGTCCATGTCCTGAAATCTTGTTATCCCACATATTTATTTTTATTTACAGACTATTCTCTGTCTTTCCCAGTTCTCGTTCCCTTCCCCATGTCTCGTTGTCGTCCCTGTCTCGCGCAATTCCCGCCACAGTTGCCCGACAACTTAGGACTTCCAAGCCTTCCTTTCTCTGAATTTATTATTCATCCTGCTGAATGTGCAAACAACATCATCCACACAGAAAAAAAAAAAACCTAAAGCCAAGATAGGAATACGCTACACAAATAGCTCCCGCTTTGTTGTCTCGATAGGAGTGAGAGTGGGAGAGGACAACGATTGGCACGACATGATTGTCACTCAGTATAAACAGGCCTATTACCGTATCTTTATGTGCATATCCACATCTACACAAATAACGACACTCCCGAGACATGTTCTTTATCCCTAAATATCTATGAATGTTCTCCATTCATCTCACCCTTTAAACTTTTATCTCTCCCTAGCTTTCGAAACACTTCAAGTCCAATTTCCCCACGATGTCTCAAGCGGGGCATCTTGCATCGGGCACGCCGTCCCTAGCCGAATTCGTAGCGAACGAGTCCTAGAGCTAGCGCTCCGAGCTAGAGAAAATGGCTCAATTTTTGCCAGAGCCGGAGCGCGAGTTGGACGGATTGGTTAAGCAGCTCTGGGTCTCGAGGAGCATGTTGAAAGAGATTTTGAGGAGATTTGGGGAGAAATTTGATGAGGGTATGTATGGCTTTTTGACATTTAAAATGATCGGAGGAGTAGTGAGATGCTTTTAGGTTCTAGATAGACAGTTAGATTTTTAGTGGACTAAATAGTCCAAGATTTCCGAAACATAATGCGAGCATCAGTATGAATGTTACCAGGGCGCTGTTCCTACCTCACGGGGATGAAAGAGGGACGTTATTAGCACTGAATTTTGAAGGCACGAATCTGCGCATCTGCAAAATAGACCTCCATAGAACTTCACCCTCAGACCCATCCTCTTCTGCTGACAATTCCAATCTAAAATCTAGACAAAAAGGTAAGAGACCGAAGGAACAGAAACACATGCTGATCTAGCACGAGTACAACCTCCCCAAGGAAATCATATCTAGCACCGTGGGCGAACTATGGACCCACATCACCTCAAAACTGTAAGACTTCCTGAATTAACAGCGTCTGGATGAACAGGACAACCAGCAAGACAATATGCCACTCGGCACCCGCGTTCTCGCATTCCGCGCCGCAGAACAGGATCAATCATGCGGTCCTTACGACCTAGACAAAGGGCTTCGATATCTTGGGAATTGAGTGCGAGGACGTCGCGTAGTAACTCTAGTAGAAGATCGAGGGCATAGGTTTGCCAATCGAACTCATCTGTTTCGTAAACGACGCTGTTGGCGCGATGGTTGCGAACGCGTATGATGACCCCGAGACCGTCACCGGCTGTAACGCAGCTTATCCGTCCCGACTCGCACCCCAAGCTATAACCAAACTGCGAAACGAGCTCTCAGATAAAGATTGAGAGCAAGCATAGAACGAACATTGCAGCACGGCGATCACTTACGAGTGCGACTCCTTCAACAATGCATGCTGCATCCTTCTTATCACGAAGTTCGATGAGGAGACTGATAGGAAGTCTCCGCAGCGGGAGGAATAGATGTTTGAGAAGACGAGCGCGAAGTTGTATCTAGAGAAAATCTTTCGACTGGTACTTGTGGAGCCCGTGGATAAGGAGATAGTTTTTAGGGGGCGGGACGTTGGGAGGCTATGGAAGGCGTATTCGATTGATACGGGTTTCTTGAGCATGATCGAGGATAATTAGAGCGAAAAGATCATAAGACGAGGTATCTATTACAGCAGACGCTGAATGTGGAATTGGAAGACTAGGAAATCGAACTTCGTAGAGGATTGGCGGAGTTCATGGCTTTGCGCGGCGCACACTTCTGCACTACTGGCGTCGTAACGATTCGTCGGAAGGAAGGGATTAAGAAAGGCCATGTTGCGGCGGATGGGAGTGTAGCGAAAAAAACATCAGAAGTTGACAAGGTGGGCGAGATGGACAAATTTCCGGGGAGATGGGGAAGGAGAGGATGAGAATACAGGACCAATTATGATTACGAGTGCGGAGGATGGGAGCGGTGTTGGCGCGGCGGTTATTGTGGCGATGAGGGATCAGTGGAGGGCTTGGAAGAAATGATGGCCGACGGAGCGCGGCATTGAGCACTTGTGTAAAAAAAAAAGTAAGATGGAGTACTGTATAGCCAAAATTGAAAGACTTCCAACTTTGATACTTTGACTGATGTGTCATTGTCCGTGTCCCGGTTAAACAACCAAGTCTAGTACTCGTCTGTTGGCTTCTAAGTCAGCCTTTTTGCTTGTAGGTATCTACTCTCATATTCTGGACGGGCTAGGGCAAGGGAGCAGCGTCGGGTGTTTGTCTTGCACAGAGTTCTCTACCTTTGGAAGGGTAGACCTGCGCTGAGTGCTGGCGAAGGAAGCGCCGGCTCTTAGTGGATACAGCGCATTCTAACTTGTAGTAAAGCTGGTGAGATGGCTCACTGAGCCTGATAGAGAATGCTTGCGTGGATGAGCTGAGAGCAGGTGAACTGGCGTCCTGGTAATTGGGACGATGCTTCCCAGTGGCATCTCCTGTCATGTGGAACGGCTTAAGATTCTTGAGTGCATCTCTTGACCCTCATGCCTCGCCTTCATCCCTCCGCAAAATCTCCTCGCACTCCTCCCTCAACTCCTTTACACCCGGCACCCCCTTCCACTTCTCCAAGATTCTACTAACCTCCTTCCACTCCCTCTCAGCATCCTCCGCCTGCTCCTGATCAACCATCTGCCCCAACCGCCGCGGAGTATCCAACACCCACTTGACAGTCTCCTTCTCCTTCATCCTCTTCGCCGCGCCCGCGTGCTTCTCGCCCTCGACTTTGACATGAATACCCAAGCCCTTCGGCCGCTCAGGTAGCTCCTGCATGCTCGACGAAAGCGACGCCGCCATCTCTGCAATGTGCGATATAGCAGGCGACAAAGTATGCGTTGTCGGCGCTAGGGGATCCATATTCGTGCGCATCTTCCGAATCGTGCTGGTGGCAGAGAGCAGCTTGGAGTAGTTGTCGTAGACGAGGGACTTGCGGTCTGAGTCAAGGTTTCGTATTTCTGAACCGGGCGAAATTAGTAAATGGGCTCATGTCAATCGCCATGGTATACGCAACGAGGACATGATGAGTACGTACGCGACACGAGATTAGCCTCAACCCTCAACACGCCCTCCAGCCGCTCGGTCGCAAGAACACTCCCGACATAGGCTTCCGCATCGAATCCCTCTTTATCGAGCTCCGTCAGCGCCTCTTCGTCGTCCGGCTCGAGCTCTGTACGGGCTGATTCTTCGGAGATTTTGGGCCCGGAGTCCTTTGCGGCTTTCAGGCCATAGAATTCGCGGAGCGCGGCGCGGTTTCTGCGCTGATTGGGCTTGGGCGGCGGCCGGCCGGTGGCATCGAAGGATGTGCGGGTTGAGGAGGGGGAGCGGACGGATGTGCTGGCACGGGGGGAGGCTATTGTGGACATTGTCGGTTGTATGGGGTGGATGCTTAGGTCAGGTCAGGTCAGGTCAGGTGGAGCTGGGGGCCAAGGCGCGCATTGGGCGGATGGTGATTACTACAAGCGACCAAGCGACGCATCCCACACCTTCGATTACGCACAGATGCAGATGCGGGTGCGGATGCAGCGCAACAACGATACGTCTCCGCTCTCCCGTACCGGCGCGGTACGAGAGTGTTCCAGTTGACTCCTCGCATCAAATAAAATGCCGCCGAGTATCCTCACCGACATCACCGCGCACCTCCACGCCCGCAACCTCTACCCCACCCCCGCCTGGCTGCAATCGTTCGTCTCAACCATCCGCCCTTCTACACCTCTCCCCGCCCTCAAGTCCACGGCCCTGTTCCGCCTCCTCGCTGCAGATATCACGTCGACTCTCGCTCCGCCGCCGTCCGCCGTCTTCCCCCCAGATATCCTGAACGCCAGGATTCAGGCTCAATTCCTCGAGGGCCCGATCGTATGCCAAGTTCTAGATGTCGACGATGTCGGGCACTCAAAGTGGAGTCAGGTCGAAGCCATTGAGGCGAAAGAAAGAGGCGAGATGACAAAGGGCAGGGAGATTGTGAGGGTGGTTGAGAGCGAGGATGGAGCAGATGCCCTGCCCGAGAGCAAAGGGCCGCATAAGCTCCTCCTGCAAGACGCAAAGGGCGTGAAGGTCTATGCGATTGAGCTGATGCCTGTGGAGGGTGTGAGCGTGGCAATGAGTATGGGGACCAAGCTTGTGCTGAGGAATTGCGAGGTTAGGCGTGGTGTGGTAGTGTTTGAGCCGGCGGGTGTGAAGATATTGGGTGGGAAGATTGAGGGGTTGGAGAAGGCATGGAGGGAGGGGTTGAAACAGAGGCTAATCGATGCCGTGAAGGCTGGACAGGAGGGCGATTGATGAGTTCAACATCTCAGAGGGGGGAAGGGCATATGGCTTTGATCGTTGGAGATGTGCGATACTGGCGCATGTCTCATGTAACGGCCCACTCGCAGCTCAGGCAGCTGTCGCTGGAGGCATCTAGCGGAACGCCCGGATCCCTATCTTTGGCGCCATTAGCAGCTGGCCATGTGGTCGCTCGGTCGCAACCGACCGAGCGACGATAACCTTTGTGCCATCTCCATTTCGCGCTCTCCGGCGCACCCGGCAACAGACAAGCACGGAGCCTGTCCTACCAATCACCTCGCGCCCACAAACTCGCCCATTGTCATCCGTCGCCATGCGTCATAAGACCAAACTTAGCCACTTTAGAGTTCCTGATCCTGACACCGTTCACAATGGTGATCCCCTCCCCCGCACTCCGGCAGCCACTGGCATCTTCAACAATCGCGTCACCTGATTATAAAATAATCATGTCTCGCGACCACCTCGTGTTTCCGGGCCGGATGGTGGTACGTCAATTCTTTGTTTGCGAGTTCAAATAGGTAGGCTTCTGGCCGTCGCGGGCTTGGCAGACTGGAAAACAATCATACCACCACCTGCTCTACAAACCTACAAATCCTACACCCAGGCTCTGCATCCTCCCTCCTCCGTACGACCTCATCATAGGAATTACCAATCAACAAGAATAATCTATACCGTTAAACCATGGCCGAAATCGTACAGCCGCCAGCTCCGGCTCCAGCTCAAGCTCCAGCTCCAGAAGCTCCCGCTCAAGGTATATAATTCCCGAATTCAACCTCCAAGCTCTCACACTAAACATCCCAGAACCAGAGGCCCCCGAACAACCTCAGGAGCGCCGCCGCTCCTCCCTCGAGCGATTCACCGACGCCATCAAGAAGCCATTCCACCATGAACACAAGGAGGCCGCGAAACCCCCAGAGGAGCATGTCGAGCAACAGCCTGAGCAGCCGGCTGAGCAGCAAGCGCAGGAGGAAGGAAAGTCGGCTGAGGAGGTGCCAGCTAAGAAGAGCCATTGGCCTGGGCTGTCGAATGTGTTCCATTCGCACGATAAGAAGTAGGGGATTTTCGTCGTGGGAGGAGGGGCAGCTGCGAATGTGGTAGCTGTGGGCAAGTGGCGCCGCTGAGTGGGTTTGGGAGTTCGTGGCGTTGAGATGGGAATGGATACGTCTTTCGGATTGTTAGCTGTAATAAGGATCCGGCTGTTGGTGTGTGTAGTTCGGGGCCCAGGCCCATGTCTACATTGTATGCCGTCATGTCATGAGCGAAATCTTTCTTAATTTTTGAGAACCTACACCCATCCTTAATCTTTCTTAGTGCCGGTTGGTTGCTTGGTACGGGGATAATTTGTGTTTGATGTGTTTTTGTCATGTATTGATATCCTGGATCTGTTATCAACTAAAATTTTAATCTACACTATTCCGCCTATCTGCTCCTTCTGCTATAAGGCTAATTCTCGTTCTCTTCTAGCGAATTCAAGTGAGTACCTTGTTCAAGGACATACTCTTCACTGGAGGTAAACATGTTGTGATACTCAGTTGCTAGATGCTATTATTTGAATAATTGATATGAGCAATTCCTTGTGGAACTAGTGCAAGGTAATAATCGATGTCTCTAAAAACTGCTTGGCCTATTGCGGGATGGAACAAATGGACTATCTATCTCGAGTCGAGCTTGGTGCGCCTGCTCTGCCAAGGTCCGTTCTTTTCGTTTAGACATGTAGCCATTGTCGCTGGAGGCGATGGAGTACTACATCGAGCGGAACCTCACCAAGGTTGCTGACAGGTCATCGGTACGGCATCAGGAGTACGATGATTTCCCTTGACCTTCATCAATCCACCCCAAGCTAGCGCAATACTAGTCGCTATCGACTCTTCGTTCACAGAACAACTTCTGGAGGAGACAAGATGCTGCGCAGCTTTAACTTGTTGAGGAGAAGATTGTTCAATTGGGACGCCGCAAGGTAACGCTACATCGTCGTACCAGCCTCTCACGAATTACGACACTCAGCTGCTTCGAATAGCTCCTTCCACCGCACCGGATGGCAATATTGTCTTTCAGCTCTGCCCCATATCTCCCAGCGATAGCGCGGACTATGATGCTTTATCATGCGCAACGGGGCTTTCCAGAGTTCGTCAAGCCAGTACTGGTAAACGGAACCTAAGTAACGCTGAACCGTGACCAAGGTCTGCGCAGAATCTAGCGTTCGGATTAATTAGTCAGTCATTTTCTGGATGGATGCTTTATGCATAAATCAATCAGATATCCCAGAACTTATTAGATGCGTCCAGACCATCGGCTAGGTTTTTCAAAAGCAGATTCTGTTTATTCCTGGCTTGATGAGGAGACCTAGCATTATTAAGCTCCGTTGTGATGTAGGTGAAACTAGCGAAGAAGTATATGAACCTATTCAACAATAGATATTCCTCATTACACATCAGAATGGCTCTTGGTGTTAGTAGCAATTCTTGCTAAATGTAGGGACGCCGCCAATAAGACCTTCAAACAATCCGCTCTACATATTGCATCCGAGGATCTTTTAAAAATTTAAAGAGCTGTTTCGGGCCATGGCTCATCAGCCATTCATATAATAAACCTCTGAGGTTCCTAAATCGAAGACTAATTACACCCTAAATTAGCGTATTATAGCCCGAATTTCCTCCTTATTATCCTTTTTAACAATAATTATCTCTTCTTATACTTTTATTAAGGTCCCTTACACTTAAATCCGCATTTTTTCTGCTATTTCTATTTTATTGCTAACGTACTGCACAAGCGAGCTGATCACCAAGCGAGCTGATCATGATGCCAAGACCCTACCAAAATCGCGATAATTATACTTTGCAGCATCATGCTACAACCAACAACTGCAGAATCAATTCAGAAAGAAGCTAGAATACAGCTTGCACTCCAAGCTCTTTAATAAGACGCGACACTAACTATGCGTCGCGTTACATCAATCTATAATATCTCCTAAAGTACACTTAGTATATAAAGGCGAGGAACAGCTCTATAACGCGATTGCCGGCCTAATTTAATAAAGCTTAGTAAGACTAAGGAGTGGGTAATTATTTAGTATATACTAGATCTGGATATAAGAGGATTTCCGCCGCAGCTTGCTGCTATTTAAGATATAGCCAATTTACTACTAGCTGCGCGCTCTACTAGCTAGGTTAGAAAGAACTAGGTAGAGAACTTTATTAAATATACGCCTAAGCTTAAGGTTAAATTTAATTAAAAGTACGACTATTTAAAAGCTAAATATAAGAATTCTAAGATTATAAGAGGCTGGTTCTACCTTATATAGAATATAAAGGCTAAGTATAGTATCGTTAATAAAGATATATACAACTTTAATAAATCAGGCTTTATAATAGGCGTAATATTAATAAGAGTAGTAGTTACTAACTCTAAGAGATAGAATTAACTAAAGCAGCTCTAGCTAGGTAATTATAAGTAGACTATAGTTATTTAGGGTATTAATATAATAGGATAGGTAATACTACTTTTTATTATTTTTATAGGTATCTACTACCTCTCTATATAATATAAAGAAGATAATATTCTACTAACCTAGGCTATATAGGTTACTAATAACAGCTAGATAATAAATAATATTAATATTAAGTAGTTAAAATACTTTAACGTATATATAAAGGATTATACTATTAGTATATATTAATTATTAATTCTCGACGGCTATAAGAGTTATAACTTACTTAAATTTAAGCAGCTCTATAAGAAAAAGAATATTATTACTCTCTATATACCTCTATATTTATTATATCTACTATAGCTACTAGATATAGGTTATTTCTTACCTTTAAAGACTATATATAGGCGCTAAGTCGAGTAGCTAATATATAGTTATATTAACTATATTATAAAAATTAAATTTTTACCCTACTTTAAAATAGCTTTTAATATAGTAATTATAAAGAGTAATATCTTAGATAGCTTTTAAGGTGCTAGCCTAATTCTATTTAACCTAGATATAGTACTATTAAAGCTTAAAGTTTAACTATATATACTAATATCTTCTATAGTTAAAAATACCCTTTAAAAGTTAAAAATACTAAGTAATCCTATTAAATTTAGATTTTAATCTATGTATATTTAATTAAAAGTTTAAAAGTATCTAGATAGCTTACCTACTTTAATAGTAGAGGTATTTAAATAGTTTATAAAAGATGCTATATATATAATATATAAAAATATACTATTATATACTTAAGTTACTAAGTTTTAAATAGCTAATAAGGTATTATAGTAATACCGCGATACCTCTACACCTATACTATTTTTACTATAATATTTAAACTAGCTACTAGTAATAGCTATTAGTTACTAGCTAGAATATAACCGACTTATTATAACTATAATAGAGGAAGGTTTTATTAACCCAGCTAGCCCGTATAGTAGTATAGACCTAGCTCCTATAAAAATCTATATAATATAGATATCTCTATTCTTTATATAATATCTTAATATTTATATATAATATATAGTAATAGAGTTAACTACCTAAAGTATAATTAACTAACTATATATAAACGTCTGTAATATTATATTATATTATCTACTATTATATGCTATAGACGAGAACGCGCTTATTAGTATACTTAAAGAGATTTAGAGTAAGCTAGACTCTTTATAATAGAAGAATAAGATACTAGTAGAGGCTTTAGTAACCTAGGAGAACTGTTATAAGTTAGACCTTAAAGCGATATAAAGGGAATTTAGTAGCTGCTAAACGGCTACTCTTCTACCAGCTACTAGTATATTAACAGTAATAGAACTATTACCCGCCTTTAGTCTAACTTAGCCTATAATCCTAGCTTCTAAATAGATGCTTATATTAACCTCTAATCCGCCTAAAATTATATATAACCTATATTTCTATTCTTACTATTTATCTAACCCTCTAATATTTTCTAGTAAACGTTTAAAGCTTTTATACTTTATTAAAAAGCTCCGCTATAAACTAGAAGAAAACGCTAACTGATACCTAACTAAATATACCCGCCTTCTATATATCTATTCCCGTCTAGAATAAAACCTAGTAATATTAGTTAACCTATTAATAGATAAGGGTATTAACTCTATAAACAGCTTAGTCGCCTTTTTAGAATCTACCTATAGCGACTGGAATAAGAAGACTATAGTATAGAGTAAGCTAGAAACCTTAAAATAAGGCTAAAGCAGGTTCCCTACTTACTTTACTAAATTCTAACGCCTAATTGTAGATACTAAACTAAATAAGACTAGATAAATTATATATCTCTAATATTCTCTCTCTAATAAGCTCCGCCGTGCTATAATTAGTATTATAATACCTAACACTCTAAACAACTATACTAACCTAATTTCCCTATATAATACTAACCTATATTATCTATTTAGTAACTACTATAAATAATTAAAGTATTATACTACTTACTAGAAGGACCTAAATGTTATAAAACTCGATACTTCTAACTATACACCTGTAAGCTCTAATAAATAAGAAAGGTACTACTGTAAAGAATACTATTATAAGTATAGTAGTAAGGGATATATTTTGCTAGAGTATAGTACCCCTCTACTATTAATCCGTTAAGGGTCTTAGAGCCCTACTATATCTTATAGATCCTACTTTTAATCCTCCGATTAATCCTCTAACTAATCCTTAATATACTTATTATTCTATAGATAAGGCTGTTACTCTTACTCCTAAACACAGCTAGTCTTACTAACTAGAATATTACTAAAAGGTCTATTTTAAAAATAAGTTATCTTTTAAAATTATACCTATACTAAATTTCTATATATTTATAGAACTAGCTCCTATAGAAATAGTTATAGAACTATTAGATTCTAGCTCCTTTCTTAATCTATTAAAACCTAGTCTAGTAAGATATTAATATTCTTATTAATACTAGGGCTACTAGTTATAGTTATATTTATAGAGACTTTATATATACCCTAAAACTCTAAAAGATATAACTTCTTATTACAGATGCTTACGCGTAGTTAGTTAATCGCACTTTAGATAGTTAACTCTATTACTATATACTACGTGTGAATATTAAAACGTTACGTAAAGAATAGAGATATCTACATTATACAGGTTTTTATAGGGGCTAGGTCTATGCTACTACACGGGCTAGCCGGGTCGGCGAAACCTTCCTCTATTATGGTTAAGATAAGTCGGTTATATTCCAGCTAGCAGCTGATAGCTGTTGCTAGCAGCTGGTTTGGGTATTATAGTAAGAGTGGTATAGGTGTAGAGGTGTCGCGGTATTACTATAACAGTACCCCCCTCTTAGTTATAAGCTTTTATAAGTCAGGTCTTTGTATTATATTCAGGTTATTCATAATTAAGTAGCAGTTATTATACTAGGGATTAGGTTGGTTCGGTTCTTATAGTAGTATTAGATTAGACCCTAGCGCCTAATTAAGAATCTAGACGTAATATTATATTCGGGTCTTATTTATTTGGGTTTCTAGCGTGGTAATCTTCTGCGGCAGTTGTCTTAGTAAAGTTACTAGCCGGGTACTATTCTAGGTCGTGATAGCTAGTCTATTTAACTAGGTATTCGTGCCGGCGTCTCTGTCGGTTGTAGCGGAGGTCTTCTATTCGCTCGACGAGGTATTCCGGTTCTCTATTAATCTCGATAGGTTCAGGGTTATATACTTATTAACTAGATAAGTAGTTAGACGACTTAGGTGCTAGCTGTAATAGCAATATATAGAATATAGGATGTATTTTAGCCGATTTAGGTAGCTTTAGTCTATAAGCGTGCGAGAACACCTTCGCGATAACCTTATAGAGGCCTATATTCTTCTAGTTAAGTTTTTTCAACGGTCTTCGTGTGCGTATATTCCTAGCGTCTAGCTAGACTAGATTACTAACCTAGTAGTTAAGGGCTGGTATGCGCTTGTGGTTAGCGTACTCTTATTAGAGCGCTTATATCTAGGTAAGTTCTTCTCTAATATACTCTATAATATCCTTTATCTTATCAACTAGTCTATTAGCTTCCTAGGCTATTAGGGACTGTTTTAGTAGTTAATAGATTCCTATAGGCGGCTTGAAGCCTATTTAAGGGTGCTGGCCAAAGTAGGCCAGAAACGGGGAGACTTTTATTAATTCGGATACTATATTGTTCGCTTTAAACTGCGCTGTTAGTAGCTATTCAACCTAGTTATCTTATTTGTAGCTAGTATAGGCTCGGAGAACTTGTTCTATTACTATATTAGTATTCTCTATCTAGCTATTAGTCTTTAGGTAGAAGCTAGTTAATATACGTATATTAATTTATAGCTGTTTATAGAGCTCTTAGTAGAAGGTAGAGATAAACTATATCCTACGGTCGGACGTAATAGTACGTAGCAGTCTATAGTAAACCTATATATAGCGACAGAATAGTTAGACAATATTAGGAGTTTTAATTCTTATGTATAGTATCAGGTATCTGTACTTACTAAGCCTATTAATTACTACTATAATATTCGTACAACCTTCTAATTCTAGTAGGTTAGTTATAAAGTTTATAGAGATGTTTTAAAACCTTCGTTCAGGTATAGGCAACGGTTTTAGTAATCTATAGTACTTCTCTCTAGAAGCCTTACTTCTTCGGCATATATAACAACAGCCTATATATCGTCGTACCGAGTTAAATATCTTTAACCAATAGTACTCGCGCTAGAATAGTTCTAAGGTCTTTCCTTAACTAGAGTATCTGCTAGACGGTAAGTTGTAGACGGCTTGTAGCAGCTTAAGCTTTAGCTTGTTGTAGTCTAGTACTATAAGTCGATCTTAGTAGTATAGTTGGTTGTTACGCTCTTTACAGTTAGCTAGAGTTAGAAGCTTAGATTAACGGGTTCCTTCTCTTAGTAGCTTTAGGGTATCTTAGATTAGGTTATCGTTCGGGTATTCCTCGTCGATAATCTCTATAATCGGTCGGCCTACTTCTATCTATTAGAATAGTTCAGAACGAAGTAATATCTGTTAATAACTTCTATAGGCCTCTTTTTATGTAGGCTCGTCCTATAACCTTTAAGTTAAAGTATTAAGCTTCTCTCTAAGTTTTCCGGGTTGGTATATAATACTAAAGTTGAACCTTAACAGATATTTTAACTAATAGGCCTATTAGTAGCTTAGCTGCTTTATTATTGCGAAGTACTATAGGTTCTTATAATCGCTTAGCACTTCTATAGGGAATGCTACGCCTTCTAATTCGGGCCTCTATTACTTAAAATATCGGATAATCGCGAGTAGTTCCTTATTATATATCTTATAGTTGCCTTTAGTAGGGTTTATGCGCTTAGAGAAGTAGGTAATAGGTCTTAGTTTACTGTTAGCGCCTCTCTGAGACAGCATACCGGCTGTTATAAAGTTAGACGCGTCAGCTTCTACTACTATTAGTAGCTTAGGGTCGAAGTATCGGAGAATTAGTATAGAGATAAAGGCATCCTTTAGGTGGTTGAAGGAATATTAACAGCTATCGTTCTAGTCGAATCGAGTGTTCTTCTTAGTTAGGGCTACTAAGGGGGAGACTTTCTATAAGAAGTTGCTAATAAATCGTTGGTAGAAGTTCGCGAAGCCTATAAAGGCTTAAACATCTTTTATATTCTTAGAGTATTCCTAGTTAACGATTATTTCTACCTTCTTCGGGTCTATACAGATCCCTTCTATAGTAATTATATACCCTAGGTAGGTTACTTCTAACTGGTAGAACTTATATTTATCTATATTAAGCTGTAAACTATTTACTCTTAAGGCTTTAAGGACTAGCTAAATATACTGCTTATAATCCTTCAGATTCTTACTAAATATTAGGATATCGTTAATATAGATAGTATAGAATATATTAAGGTATAGTCTTAGCACGTTATTTATAAAGTGCTAGAATATGCTTAGAGCGTTAGCTAGGCTAAAGGGTATTACTAGATATTTAAACAGCCCGTAGCGTGTATAAAAGGTAGTCTTCTATTTATCTCTCTTAGCAATTCTTAGCTTATTAAACGCGGTAATAATGTCGAGTTTTATATAATACTTAGCCTTACTAAGTCGGGTTAACGTTTCTTAGATTAGTAGAATCGGGTATTAGTTCTTAATAGTAATAGTATTTAGGGCTCTATAGTTTACGTAGAATTAAAGGCTACCTCTAGATTTCTTTATAAAGATTATAGGTATAGCTACTAGTAATAAGCTTACTCTAATAAATCCCTTAGACAAGTTCTTGTTAAGATACTTCTTTAGTACCTTTAACTCGTTCTAGGACATCTTATAGAGTAGACTGAAGCTAGCTTACTTACTATTCTCTAGTTTAATCTTATAATTATATAGTTGTTGTTTAGGCAGCTTATCTACATCCTTATATAAGAAGATAGATAATAGGTTATAGTATTCTTTAGGCACTTTAGTAATAGGGTTAGTATATACCTTTAGGGCTAGAGCCTTATTAATATCAGCTATTAATACAGCGAAGATTTTATAGTTAAATTATTAGGAGAGTTAGACTAGTAGTACAGCGCCTATATAGTATATATCTAGCTATAGTACGGACTTTAGATATTTAGGCTTAGATAGGTCCTTTTAACTATAATCTTTATTTAAGGTTAGGTCGGTTTTAGTTTTAGGTTCTTTTAACTAGCGTAGTATTTTAGACTGCTAGTAATTATATTGGGTATAGTTTAATAGGTAGAGCTTTAAGCAACGCTACCTGGATTTTAGGCTATATAGGGGTCGTAAATTAGTTACTCCGGGATCTCCTTTTATATTAGGTTCGGGTAGTTTATAGTCTTTAATAACCGTTTAGGTAGCCTGTTAGTAGATAGTAATACTAGTAGATTATAAGTATTAAGTCAGGCATTAGTTAGCAGTAAAAACTAGCTATTTATTCTCGTAGTCTAGGTTTATACAATACTTATATATTTATAGCTGTCTTAGAATCAACTAGTATTTTCCTAGTATAGTTATATAGAAACGTGCTATCTCTAAATGGTTCAGGTATTAGAGGGTTAGGATAACTAAGTAGGAGATAGTCCCCCTATAGAAGACTTCTCTATTAAAGCCGGTTAGGTATAGATTATATAAGAGTTGTATCTTTTAGAGTTTTAGGGTATATACGAGGTCTCTATAGATATAACTATAACTAGTAGCTCCAGTATTAATAAGAATATTAATATCTTGCTGGACTAGGTCTTGACGGATTAAGAAAGGAGCTAGAATCTAATAGTCCTATAACTATTTCTATAGGGGCTGGTTCTATAGATATATAGAGATTTGGTGTAAGCGCAGTCCTAAGAGACAATTTACTTCTAGGACGGACCTTTTAGTAATATTCTAGTCGGCGAGACTGGCTGCGTTTAGGAGTAAAAGTAACAGCCTTATCTATAGGATAATAAGCGTGTCGAGGATTGGTTGGAGGATTGGTCAGAAGATCGAGAGTGGGATCTACTAGATATAGTAGGGCTCTAAGACCCTTAACGGATTAATAGTAGAGGGGCGCTATATTCTAGCGAAATATATCTCTTACTGCTACACTTATAACAACGTCCTTTACAGCGGCACCTTTCTCGTTTATTAGAGCCTACAGGCGCGTAGCTAGAAGTATCAAGTTCTATAGCGTTCGGGTCCTTCTAGTAAGTAGTATAATGCTTCGGTTGTTTGCGGTAGTTGCCGGGCAGGTAATATAGGTTAGTATCGTATAGAGAAATCAGGTTAGCGTAGTCATTCAGAGTGCTAGGTATCGTAATATCTATTATAGCACGGCAGAGCTTATTAGAAAGAGAATGTTAGAGATATATAATTTATCCGGTCTCGTTCAGTTCAGTATCTACAATCAGGCGTCGGAATTTAGTAAAGTAAGTAGGGAACCTGCTTCGGCCTTACTTTAAGGTTTCTAGCTTACTCTATACTATAGTCTCCTTATTCCGGTTGCTATAGGTGGATTTTAAAAAGGCGACCAAGCTGTCTACAGAGTTAATACCCTTGTCTATTAATAGATTAACTAATATTACTGGGTCTCGTTCTAGGCGGGAATAGGTATATAGAAGGCGGGTACGTTCGGTTAGGTATCGGTCAGCGTTTCCTTCTAGTTTATAGTAGAACTTTCTAATAAAGTGTAAAAGCTCTAAGCGTTTACTAGAAAATATTAGAAGGTTAGGTAAGTAGTTAGAACGGAAATATAGGTTGTACGTAGTTTTAGGCGGATTAGGGGTCAACGCAGGCATCTATTCAGAAGTTAGGGTTATAGGCTAAGTCGGGCTAAGGGCGGGTAATAGTTCTATTACTGTTAATATACTAGTAGCTAGTAGAGGGGTAGCCGTTTAGCAGCTACTAAATTCCCTTTATATCGCTTTAAGGTCTAACTTATAGCGGTTCTCCTGGGTTACTAAGGCCTCTACTAGCATCTCGTTCTTCTACTATAAAAAGTCCAGCTTGCCCTAGATCTCTTTAAGTATACTAATGAGCGTATTCTCATCCATAGTATGTAATAGTAGATGACGTAATATAATATTACGGACGTTTACGCGCAGTTGGTTAATCGCACTTTAAGTAGTTAACTCTATTACTACATACTATATGTAAATATTAAGATGTTACGTAAAGAACAGAGATATCTATATTATACAGGTTTTTATAGGGGCTAGGTCTGTACTACTACACGGGCTAGCCGGGTCGGCGAAACCTTCCTCTATCGTGGTTAAGACAAGTCGGTTATATTCCAGCTAGCAGCTGATAGCTGTTGCTAGCAGCTGGTTCGGGTATTATAGTAAGGGTAGTATAGGTGCAGAGGTGTCGCAGTATTACTATAACACTTCTATATAATCTATACCTAACTAGTTTTAATAGAAAAGTTCTTTATAGGGGGACTATCTTCTACTTAATTATTCTAACTCTCTAATATCTAAACTATTTAGAGATAGTATATTTCTATATAACTATACTAGAAAAATACTAGTTAATTCTAAAATAGCTATAGATATATAAGTATTATATAAACCTAGACTATAAGAATAAATAGCTAGTCTTTACTACTAACTAATATTTAACTTAATACTTATAATCTACTAGTACTACTATCTACTAATAGGCTGTTTAAACAGTTATTAAAGACTATAAACTACTTAAATCTAATATAAAAGAAGATTCTAAAGTAACTAATTTATAACTTCTATATAGTTTAAAGCCTAGATAGTACTATTTAAAGCTCCGCCTGTTAAGCTATATCTAATATAATTACTAGCTATCTAAAATACTATACTAGTTAAAAAAACTTAAAACTAAAACTAATCTAACCTTAGATAAAGATTATAGTTAGAAGGATCTATCTAAGCCTAAATACCTAAAGTTTATACTATAGCTAGATATATACTATATAAGCGCTATACTACTAGTTTAACTCTTCTAATAATTTAACTATAAAATCTTCGCTGTATTAATAGCTAATATTAATAAGGTTCTAGCCTTAAAGGTATATACTAACCCTATTACTAAAGTACCTAAAGAATATTATAACCTATTATCTATTTTCTTATATAAGAATGCGGATAAGCTATTTAAATAACAATTATATAATTATAAGATTAAACTAGAAAATAGTAAGTAAGCTAGCTTTAGTCTACTCTATAGGATATTCTAGAATAAGTTAAAGGTACTAAAGAAGTACCTTAATAAGAACTTGTCTAAAGGATTTATTAGAGTAAACTTATTACTAGTAGCTATATCTATAATTTTTATAAAGAAATCTAAAGGTAGTCTCTAATTCTATATAAACTATAGAGTTCTAAATACTATTACTATTAAAAACTAATACCTAATTCTACTAATCTAAGAAATATTAACCTAATTTAATAAGACTAAGTACTATATGAAACTCGATATTATTACTATATTTAATAAGCTAAGGATTGTTAAGGGAGATAAATAGAAGACTATTTTTTATATATATTACGGGCTGTTTAAATACCTAGTAATACCTTTTAGCCTAGCTAACACTTTAAGTATATTCTAGTACTTTATAAATAATATACTCAAACTATATTTTAATATATTCTATACTACTTATATTAATAATATTCTAATATTTAGTAAGAATCTAAAGGATTATAAGTAGTATATCTAGCTAGTCCTTAAAGCCTTAAAAGCGAATAGTCTACAGCTTAATATAGATAAGTATAAGTTCTACTAGTTAGAAGTAATCTACCTAGGGTATATAATTATTATAGAAGAGATTTATATAGACCTAAAAAAGGTAGAAATAATTATTAACTAAGAATATTCTAAGAATATAAAAGATATTTAAGCCTTTATAAGCTTCGTAAACTTCTACTAATAATTTATTAGCAACTTCTTATAGAAAGTTTCTTTCTTAGTAGCCCTAACTAAGACGAACACTTAATTTAACTAGAATAATAGCTGTTAATATTCTTTTAACTACTTAAAGAATGCCTTTATCTCTATACTAATTTTCTAATACTTTAACCCTAAACTACTAATAGTAGTAGGAGCCGACGCGTCTAACTTTATAATAGCTAGCGTACTATCCTAGAGAGGTACTAATAGTAAACTAAGACCTATTACCTACTTTTCTAAGCGTATAAACCCTACTAAAGGTAACTATAAGATATATAATAAGGAACTACTCGTAATTATCTAATATTTTAAGTAATAGAGGCCTAAATTAGAAGGTGTAGTATTTCTTATAAAAGTATTAAGTAATTATAAGAACCTATAGTACTTTATAATAATAAAATAGCTAAGCTACTAATAGGCTTATTAGTTAAAATATCTATTAAGGTTCAATTTTAATATTTTATACTAACCCGGAAAACTTAGAAAAAAGTTTAATACCTTAACTTAAAGGTTATAGAATAAGCCTATATAAGAAGAAGCCTATAGAAGTTATTAATAGATATTACTTCGTTCTAAACTATTCTAATAGATAGAAGTAGACTAATTAATTATAGAAATTATTAATAAAGAATACCTAAATAATAATTTAATCTAAGATACTTTAAAGCTACTAAAAGAAGGAATCTATTAATCTAAGCTCCTAACTCTAGCTAATTATAAAGAGTATAATAACTAATTATACTACTAATATTAACTTATAGTATTAAACTATAATAAGCTGAAGCTTAAGCTGCTATAAGCTGTTTATAACTCGCTGTCTAGCAGACATCTTAATTAAGGAAAGACTTTAGAACTACTCTAGTATAAATACTATTAGTTAAAGATATTTAACTCAGTATAATAATATATAGGCTGTTATTATATATACCGAAGAAGTAAAACTTCTAGAGAGAAGTACTATAGATTATTAAAACCGTTGCTTATACCTAAATAAAGGTTTTAAAATATCTCTATAGATTCTATAACTAATCTACTAGAATTAGAAGGTTGTATAAATATTATAGTAGTAGTTAATAGGCTTAGTAAGTATAGACACCTAATACTATACATAAGAATCGAAGCTCCTAATATTATCCGACTATTCTATCGCTATATATAGGGTTACTATAGACTACTATATACTATTACATCCGACTGTAGGATATAGTTTATTTCTACCTTCTACTAAGAGCTCTATAGATAGCTATAAATTAATATATATATATTAACCAGCTTTTACTTAAAGACTAATAGCTAGATAGAAAATACTAACGCAGTAATAGAATAAGTTCTCTAAGCCTATACTAGCTATAAATAAGATAACTAGGTTGAATAGCTACTAATAATATAGTTTAAAGCGAACAATACAGTATTTAGATTAATAAAAGTCTCTCTATTTCTAGCCTACTTTAGCTAGTACCTTTAAATAGACTTCGAGCCACCTATAGGGATCTATTAAACGATAAAATAGTTCCTAATAGCCTAAGAAGCTAATAGACTAGTTGATAAAATAAAGGATATTATAGAGTATATTAGAGAAGAACTTACCTAGATATAAGCGCTCTAATAAAAGTACGCTAACTATAAGCGCGTACTAGCTCTTAACTACTAGGTTAATAATCTAGTCTAGCTAGACGCTAAGAATATACATATACGAAGACCGTTGAAAAAGTTTAACTAGAAGAATATAGGCCCCTATAAGGTTATCGCGAAGGTATTCTTATACGCTTATAAATTAAAGCTACCCAAATCGGCTAAAATATATTCTATATTCTATATATTACTATTATAGCTAGTACTTAAGTCGTTTAACTACTTATCTAGTTAATAAATATATAACTCTAAACCTATCGAGATTAATAGAGAACTAGAATACCTCGTCGAGTAAATAGAAGACCTCTACTATAACTAATAGAGACGCCGGCATAAATACCTAGTTAAGTAGACTAGCTATTATAACCTAGAATAGTACCCGGCTAGTAACTTTACTAAGATAACTGCTATAGAAGATTACTACGCTAGAAACCCGAATAAATAAGACCTAAATACGATATTACGTCTAGATTCTTAATTAGGTGCTAGAGTTTAATCTAAGTATATTTTTAGACGCTTATAATAATACTATACTAATATAATACTAGTAATAATACTATTATCGATTTCTAGTATAGTACTACTATATAAACTAAACTAGCCTAACCCCTAGTATAATATTATTATCGACTACTAGTTGCGCTGATATACCTACAACTTAACCTAATCTCTAGTATAATACTACTATATAATAATAACTAATTATACTAATACGCTTATAATCTTAACTAATACTAGTATTAATAACTACTACTTAATTATAAATAACCTAAATATAATATAAAAACTTAACTTATAGGAGCTTATAATTAAAAGGGGGGTACTATTATA
>ML986800.1:52645-63854 GCA_010094045.1 Lojkania enalia
GTTATTAATAGATATTACTTCGTTCTAAACTATTCTAATAGATAGAAGTAGACTAATTAATTATAGAAATTATTAATAAAGAATACCTAAATAATAATTTAATCTAAGATACTTTAAAGCTACTAAAAGAAGGAATCTATTAATCTAAGCTCCTAACTCTAGCTAATTATAAAGAGTATAATAACTAATTATACTACTAATATTAACTTATAGTATTAAACTATAATAAGCTGAAGCTTAAGCTGCTATAAGCTGTTTATAACTCGCTGTCTAGCAGACATCTTAATTAAGGAAAGACTTTAGAACTACTCTAGTATAAATACTATTAGTTAAAGATATTTAACTCAGTATAATAATATATAGGCTGTTATTATATATACCGAAGAAGTAAAACTTCTAGAGAGAAGTACTATAGATTATTAAAACCGTTGCTTATACCTAAATAAAGGTTTTAAAATATCTCTATAGATTCTATAACTAATCTACTAGAATTAGAAGGTTGTATAAATATTATAGTAGTAGTTAATAGGCTTAGTAAGTATAGACACCTAATACTATACATAAGAATCGAAGCTCCTAATATTATCCGACTATTCTATCGCTATATATAGGGTTACTATAGACTACTATATACTATTACATCCGACTGTAGGATATAGTTTATTTCTACCTTCTACTAAGAGCTCTATAGATAGCTATAAATTAATATATATATATTAACCAGCTTTTACTTAAAGACTAATAGCTAGATAGAAAATACTAACGCAGTAATAGAATAAGTTCTCTAAGCCTATACTAGCTATAAATAAGATAACTAGGTTGAATAGCTACTAATAATATAGTTTAAAGCGAACAATACAGTATTTAGATTAATAAAAGTCTCTCTATTTCTAGCCTACTTTAGCTAGTACCTTTAAATAGACTTCGAGCCACCTATAGGGATCTATTAAACGATAAAATAGTTCCTAATAGCCTAAGAAGCTAATAGACTAGTTGATAAAATAAAGGATATTATAGAGTATATTAGAGAAGAACTTACCTAGATATAAGCGCTCTAATAAAAGTACGCTAACTATAAGCGCGTACTAGCTCTTAACTACTAGGTTAATAATCTAGTCTAGCTAGACGCTAAGAATATACATATACGAAGACCGTTGAAAAAGTTTAACTAGAAGAATATAGGCCCCTATAAGGTTATCGCGAAGGTATTCTTATACGCTTATAAATTAAAGCTACCCAAATCGGCTAAAATATATTCTATATTCTATATATTACTATTATAGCTAGTACTTAAGTCGTTTAACTACTTATCTAGTTAATAAATATATAACTCTAAACCTATCGAGATTAATAGAGAACTAGAATACCTCGTCGAGTAAATAGAAGACCTCTACTATAACTAATAGAGACGCCGGCATAAATACCTAGTTAAGTAGACTAGCTATTATAACCTAGAATAGTACCCGGCTAGTAACTTTACTAAGATAACTGCTATAGAAGATTACTACGCTAGAAACCCGAATAAATAAGACCTAAATACGATATTACGTCTAGATTCTTAATTAGGTGCTAGAGTTTAATCTAAGTATATTTTTAGACGCTTATAATAATACTATACTAATATAATACTAGTAATAATACTATTATCGATTTCTAGTATAGTACTACTATATAAACTAAACTAGCCTAACCCCTAGTATAATATTATTATCGACTACTAGTTGCGCTGATATACCTACAACTTAACCTAATCTCTAGTATAATACTACTATATAATAATAACTAATTATACTAATACGCTTATAATCTTAACTAATACTAGTATTAATAACTACTACTTAATTATAAATAACCTAAATATAATATAAAAACTTAACTTATAGGAGCTTATAATTAAAAGGGGGGTACTATTATAATAATACTGCGACACCTCTACACCTATACTACTCTTACTATAATACCTAAACTAGCTGCTAGTAACAGCTATTAGCTGCTAGCTAGAATATAACCGACTTATTATAACTATAATAGAGGAAGGTTTCGCTAACCCAGCTAGCCTATATAGTAGTATAGACCTAGCCTCTATAAAAACCTATATAATATAGATATTTCTATTCTTTACGCAACGTTTTAATATTTATATATAGTATATAGTAATAGAGTTAACTACCTAAAGTATAATTAACTAACTACACGTAAGCGTTTATAATATAAGACTACTATATAATATTAATTATATAAAAGAAAGTATATATAAAAGAAAGGTAACCTAATAATTAAAGAAGGCGTTTAATTAACTACTCTAAAAGAGTTTAACATTTATACTAATAGGAAGAAGAGTAGAAAGAAGGTGTATATTAATAGAGGCTAGCCAACTTAAAGGTATTATAGGTAGTATAATAAGGTTAGGCATAACTCGCGGACGTATATAAATAATACTATAAATATAGAAGAATAGGCTACTATATTATATAGTATAATAGAATAAAAGAAAGTATAATATTTTATAAAAAGTAGTCGCAATTTTAGTATAGTCTTAGTATTATAATTAGCTTACTTAGGTAATCAGCTCGCTTATACAGTACGTTACTTTATTTATTTTATAAAGGCTGTCGATTTTATCGTATATTAATACGATCTAATATATCGCTTTTATAGAGACTTTCTTAAGCTAATTTAACTTCTTAATAATAGAAGCTAATAAAGAGCTTATATTCCTTTAAATCTAATTATAAATTAATATTAATTAAGCTTCTAGCTCGCGTATATTACTTAGTATTTTTACTTTCTATAAGGTATTATTTTATACTTGTAGTATTAGTATACGAAGCTTTATATTAAGCTTTAAAAGTACTACTTCTAGATTAAATAGGACTAAACTAACTTCTTAAAAGCTTATATAGATATTATTCTTTATAATTAAGATATTAAAAATAGTTTTAAAGGCTAAAGAGAACTTAAGTTTTATAATATAGTTAATATAATTATATATTAAAACTAAGATCTAATTTCTATATATATACTTTAATAGTAAAAAGTAGCCTATATCTAGTAGCTATAATAAGTATAATAAATAAGCTAGTATATAGAGTAGAATAATACTCTATTCTTCGTAGAGTTTCTAGAAATTAAGTAAGTTATAACTATTATAGCTATTAAAGATTAGTAGTTAATATATATCTATTATATATTCTTTTATATACTTATAAAAGTATTTTAACTACTTAATACTAAGTTTATTTATTGTCTAGCCGTTTTTACTAACTATAATAGCCTAGTTCTTAGATATATTATCGCTTTCGTATTAGGTAGAGAGATAGTAGTAGCTAGTAATAATAATAAAGAGTAGAAGTATTTAGCTAGTAGTATTAATCCTCTAAATTACTAAAATCTATTTATAATTATCTAATTAAAATACCTTTAGTTAATTATATCTCTCTATACTTATAATAACTAGTTATAATAAGATAATATCTATTTAAAAGCTAGATTTATTAAAGTTATATATATCCTTATCTATAATACTATACTTCTTTTTAATATACTATATAAGTTTAAACTAGCTTTTAATTATCTTAAAATTGTTATATAGAGTTTTCTAGCAATTATAAAACCGATTTAAGCGTATTTTAACTTAGAAGTACGTTTAATAAAGTTTCTAAGCTAATATATACTAATCTAGCCTATACTATACTTAGTAAGTAAACTATTAGCTATATCTTATATAGTAGCTAAAATAGATATAAATCCTTATAAATCTAGGTTAAATATATATTAAATAATAACCTCCTCTTTAGATTTTACTAGTCTCTTTAAGTTAGGCTTATAATTATACTATAAGTAGATTCTAGTATATTATTTATATATAACATATTCTACTATTAAAGCAGCTAAACCATTAAAGCGGCCACTTTTTCTTAGCATTATAAACACTACGTACAAACTATAATAAATCTACAACGCGACCTTCTATTAATTTAATAAGAAGGTAGAATTGAGCTTACCTTATAGGCGTATAAATTAGGCTAGTTTAAGAGCGTACGATGCGCTGCTATAGCTTTTAACGTATAATATTAACAACTCTCTACTCGACTTTATAGAATCGCGTTTCGCTCTTATATATAACTAAATCGCTAGAAGCTTATAGTAACCGAAAAATAAATAATCGTATAATATATTCTTAACCTTAATTTACAAGGATTTGCGCCCCAGCTATATAAGGTAGTAGATATAGTAGATAAACTATTAGGCGTATATAGTAGAATACTTATAGAAAAGAATTAGCCTAAACGATTTATAGCGTATATAAATAAGCTTAAAATAGCCTTTAATTAAGTAAAGAATTGCTAAAGAATAAAATAAGAGAATCTAGAAGTTATTAACGCATAGTTTAAGTTTATATAGGATATAATTGTAAAATATAGTATATATAATAATAATATCTATAACTTTAATAAAATAGACTTTTAGATAGGTATTATTAGTATTATAAAGGTTGTTATAGGTTTAAAATATTATATAAGGCCTACTCTTATACAGCTAGATAATCGCGAGTAGGTTATAGTTATCTAGAATATCTATACTACTATATACGCAACTCTACTATTTATTATTTATAAAGAACGCGTCTATATCTCTATATAGTATAAAGAAGTAGGTATACTATACGATTGGAAAATTTTAGTCTCTAAAAATAGCTAGATAAATAACGCGCTTAGTTTTAAGTAGCTAAAGTACTTTAATAAGTATATAAAGATGCGTTAGGTAGAATTATATAGGCTACTTATTTTAGACGGCTATAAAAGCTACCTTAACTAAGAATTTAAGAATTACTACCTTATATAAAAGATCCTAATACTTTATATACCTTCTTATTTATTATATATACTTCAGCCTCTTAATATAGTTTACTTCTTACTATTAAAGCTAAAATACTTATAACGCGTATAAGACTTAACGCGCTAACGCGTCTACTATATTAATAAAGAAGGCTTTCTTCTAGCTTTTAAGAACGCGTTTTTTAATATATTTATATATAAGAACTGTTAAAAGGCCTTTAAAATAATAGGAATTATTCTTCTAAACGTATAGATTATATTAAATCGCCTTAATATACAACTATATACTCTACTTAAACTACTTCTATAAGAAAACTCCTAATAGTCTAAAACTCTAAGTAATATATATAAATTTGGGTTACAATTAATACTTATATAAAAGTCCTTTATATAATTATTAAAAGAGGTGTAAGAAAGATTCTTATAGCTTATAAAAGGTGCTGAGTTAATACTATATTAGAATACGCTTCTTTAAGCTCGCAACTCTAAGTTTAAAAGGTAATTAGAAGAAGTAACTAAGCGTAAAACGCGTAAAAGAAAGTATATTTAGTATAGCAGTATAGTATTATATAGCAAGGGATCTTTATATATAGCTACTAAAGCATCTATAAGCTCTTAGCCCTTTAAGAAGACTTATAGTACTAATACTTAAGAAAGGGCTCAACTAGCTTAACGCTACTATAGTAACTGTAGTAAGACTAGATATAACGCTTATACGTGTTAAAAGGATAGTAGGGAAAATTCTAAATTAGATAAAAGTATATTATATATAGAATCTCTTATTAGTATTAAATAAATTAACTTTTTATATATAGTATTTATTACGCTAAGAAAAAGTAGCCGCTTCGATAGTTTGGCCGCTTTAATAGTAGAATATATTAGTTATTTAAATTATATTAAATATTAAAATAGTACGTTTTTTACTATTTATTTAACCTCTTTTAATAGTTAAGAGAGCTAAGTTTACTTAATTCTCGTTTTAAACTATATTCTTATTATTTTATTATTATATTATTATTAAAAGCTTAGATATTACGTTTTAATAATAGAGTAGACTACTTACTTATATAGACTATTTACTTATAAGATATATTATATATTAAAAATAAGATCTAATTTCTATATATATTTTTTAATAGTAAAAAATAGCTTATATATAATAGCCTCTAATTAGCCGGTTATAAAATAGAATAATAACTAAAAGTAGTTATATTATAATAGCCTTAGATTAGTTAGTATAGGATAGAGTAATAACTAAAAATAATTATATACTATAACGTATTTATAAGCGAGCGGCTACTATAAGCAAGTAGCTACTCCTACTAACTTTTTACGACGCGTTACCTTCTAACTATAATAGCTCAACTAACTACTTCTTAATTACCCTATAATAAAGTAGATATCTCTCTTACTATCTTAGCTATAAATTAATACTAAATAAGTAGTATAAAACGTACTACTTTAATTTATACCTATTCCTAAACAACTCTATAATAATAATATAATAGTATAGGTAAGATAATAGGTCTAAATATAGTACGAATCTACTTAGAGGTATATAGGAGTATATGGGGGATTAGAGACCTGGGAATTCTATTAACACTTATAGGCCTTATATAAAAGGATATAGAAGAACTACTAAGCTACTTATAAGGGAGTATATAACTATATACGGAAGGGAAAAGGGGTAGAACCGGGGGTAGGATAAGATAAGTAAAAAGCTTTAGGATAAGGTTATATATAAAGCTTTTCGTAGAACGATTTCTTTGCATCGTTATAAATAACGTGCTAGAATTACTACGCGATACAATTACTAGTCTAACTTAAAGAAGCTTACTTAGCTAGAAGAAAAGGTAATAACTAGGTATATACTTAACCTAAATTCGCGAGGATTTCCGCCTATATTAGATGTTATATAAGATATAGTAAATAAGCTACTTGCTAAGTATAGTGCTAACTAGATTAGTAAGCTATAGCTACGCAACTTTATTAAGTAAATAGACAGCCTTATTACATATTTTAATCGGCCGTACAATTAATAGAGAGCCCTATATAAGGATTTAGAAACTATTAGGGTTTAGTTCGACCTTATAGCGCGTATAAAAGCTACTTATAGTATCTATAATAAAGATACCTTCAACTTCGATAAGACAGGCTTTATAATAGGTAAGATATTAGCTTAGCTAGTTGTTACTAGTTTAGAGAGATAAAGTAAACTAAAAGCTATTTAGCTAGACAATTATAAGTAGGTTATTATAATCTATATAGTTAACGCTACTAGGTAGATAATCCTACTCTTTATTATTTTTACTAGCTAGTACTACCTCTCTATATAGTATAAGAAAGATAATATACTATACGACTAGGCTTTTACAGTTAGTAATAACAGCTAGACTACTAATAAGCTTAGAATAGAGTAGTTAAAGTACTTTATTAAGTATATAGTAGAGTATAGGGTAGGCGCGCGCTAGCTACTTATTCTTAATAACTATAAGAGTTATAACTCGCTTAAATTCTAACAGCTTTATAAGGAGAATAATATCTATACTCTTTATATACCGCTATATTTATTACACCTTCTATAGCCGCTTAATATTAGCTACTTCTCGCTATTAAAGCGCGCGTATAGGCGCTAGATTAAAAGCTTAATATACGACTATATTAACTATATTATAAAGCTAAAGTTCTTACCTACCTTCTATATAGCTTATAAGCAGTTAATTATAAAAGAGAATATCTACGTAAGCTTTTAAGGTACTAGTCTAGTCTTATATAATTTAGAGGCGGTAATATTAAAGCTTAATATTAAGCTTTATATGCTAACGCCGCCTATATTAGAGGTTATCCTCTAAGAAGTTAAAATACTAAGTAATACGTGTAAGCTAAACGCTTAATTAATATTAATTCGCGATAGGATTTAGAGGTATAAAAGCTTATCGCCTACTTCTATTATTATAGTACTTAACTAGCTTAAAAAAGGCGCTAAAGTAATAGCGTACGAAAGTACGCTTATATATAATTAGATCGCAAGGCTTAAAAAAGTAAATAAAGCTGCTATAACGCGTAGAAAGTATAAAAAGAAGAGGATCTAGTAGAAAGGTACCTTAATAAAGGTAGAGGTAGAGGATATTATTACTTAAAAAGATGTTAAGTAGTAGCTAGAGGGGGAAACGCGTTAAGGTAAGGCGCGATTAAATACGAGTCGATAGGCTTTAGTATACTATAGCTACTATAGAGAAACTAGCTATAACTTAAAAACCTATAAGAAAGATACTATAGATACTTTTTAATCTAGCGCAGTTTAAATATTATAATTATCTTATTACGTTATTAAGAAAGATTGCTGTAAAGGCGTAAAAAGTTAGTAGGGGTAGCCGCTTACTTATAGTAGCCGCTTACTTATAGTAGCCGCTTACTTATAAACACGTTAAAGGAATTATATAAAGAATATTTAAGTTAACTATAAAGAGTTATAAAAGTTAGAGTTATAAAGTTATTAAATATAATTTATTTTCTCTCTATTCTCTCCTACTTAATTATTACTTAGGAACTAAATAAGTTTAATAGTTTAGTTTTAACTAAGCTGCTAAATTATTTATATAATTAGCTCTATTCGCTTATTTATATAGAGTTTTATACTTAATAGATTTTAGTATAGGGGTATTTATAATACTATCTCCCTTCTTTAAACTTTTAGCTTAAGAGTTATTCCGTTCTTCTTAATTATATAGTAGGGTTAGCAAGCTACTTATACGTTCTTTATATACTTCTCTAATACTTCTTTCTTACTACTCTATATTAAGTTACTATTATTATACTAACCGTATTAATTCTTCTAGTTTAATTATAATACTTTATTCTTATTGTTTTTATAAGAGACTAATATATAAAATTAATAAAAAGGAAACTTTAAAGTAATTATACTACTCTAAATACCTCTAGTTTAATATATAATCGTTCTATAATATTTTCTATAGTATTTAAAATATTTATATACTTTAATTCCTTTATTAATTTATAATACTTATATATAATAGTAGAATATTAAAATAAGAAGGTTAAGAAGTTAGATTGTTAATTTTAACCAGCTGAAAAGGAGTATTAAAAAAATTCTAGATTAACTAGAAGATATAAGTAGTAAGGTAGTAGTAGTTTAGGTAAAAGTTTAGCATCTTTAGAAAATCTATAAATAAGTAAAGTATAAGTAGATAGAGAGTTATAAATATATATAAAAGTAGCTTAAGAAAGAGGAAGAAGTAGATTATAAGATAGGTTTTCTTTTTAAAGTAGAGTTGCCTCCTATAATATAGCTAATATTATTTAATCCTACTACTCTATCTCTAGATTTTCTTTATAAGTTTAGTTTTTATAATATACCTATAATACTATAGAGCTAAAGTTTTCTTCTAGTTTCTAGATATTATCTTATAAGTTCTTATATATATCTATTTCTAACTATTTAATTAGATAATATTACTTTCTATTCTATATTTTATATTTCGTTATTCTCTTAATCTCTTATTTCTAGTCTTTTCCGTATATATCTGTATTATATACTACTAGTTTAATATCTTAAGATATCTTTTCTATAAATATAATATAGAAGATTAGGTAAATTTTTATAGTTATAGGTAATTTAAGTTAGTAGTTTACGGGTAATATTTATTCCTTAACTTTATATAGTCTAATTTTAATATAATCTAATTTACTACTTAGTTATTTACTTTAAATATTTTATTATAGTAGCTAAACTTTTTCTCTCTTTTTAAGGTAAGATAGTTATTTATATTTCTTATTATAATACTTCTTTATAATATATTATAGGAACTAAAGGTCTTTCTTTAGTAAGTTTTATATTTACTAAATAATCTCGACTTATTCCTATACTTATAATACCTATAATACTACTTTAATTAAAGTATTATAGGTTTTTAGTTTATATCTATAGTTTACTATAAATAGTAATATTCTAGTTATACTATATATAGTACTATTATATATAAGTTATACTATTAGTAGTAGTATTATCTAATTATTTTATTTATAGTTAAGATAGTATTATAAATATTATTCTACTATTTAGTTTATTTATTCTATTTATTCGTCTATATTACGGTAATATTATAATACCTCTATATCTATACTACTAGTAATAGTTGTTAGCTACTAGCTGGAATATAACTAACTTATTATAACTATAATAGAAGAAGGTTTCGCCGACCTAACTAGCCTATATAATAGTATAGACCTAGCTTCTATAAAAACCTATATAATATAGATATCTCTATTCTTTATATAATATTTTAATATTTATATATAGTATATAGTAATAGAGTTAACTATTTAAAGTACGATTAACTAATTATATATAAACGTCCGTAATATTATATTATATTATCTACTATTATATACTATAGATAAGAACGCGCTTATTAATATACTTAAAGAGATTTAAGGTAAACTAGACTCTTTATAGTAGAAGAATAAGATACTAGTAGAGGCTTTAATAACCTAAGAGAACTATTATAAATTAGACCTTAAAGTAATATAAAGAGAATTTAGTAGCTACTAAATAACTATCCCTCTATTAGTTATTTATTATAGATACTTACGCGTAGTTAATTAATCGTACTTTAAGTGTAACAGCGTAGGTAAGATAATAGGTCTAAATATAGTACGAATCTACTTAGAGGTATATAGGAGTACGTGGGGATTAGAGACCTAAGAATTCTATTAATACTTATAGGCCTTATACGAAAGGATATAGAAGAACTACTAAGCTACTTATAAGGGAGTGTATAACTATATACGGAAGAGAAAAGGGGTAGAACTGGGGGTAGAATAAGATAAGTAAAAAGCTTTAGGATAAGGTTATATATAAAGTTTTTCGTAGAACGATTTCTTTACATTATTATACTACTCCTCTCCTTATAGGCTGATAGTCCCTATCTATACTGGTTTAGGAGAGAATTAGGGCTATTACGGATAGGTTCCAGTATAAAGAAATTTCTTCAAGGAGGTATTTACTAGTAAGAGCTAATATATATAGTTACTTATAGAGATACGTTTATTAACGTAATATTAAGTAAGGTTTTTTTTACGGTAAGTATAATTAACCTATATATCGGCTGGTAATTACTATTATAACGGTTTATTAATATTGCAATTTCGTCGCGTATAGTAACAAGTATTTACTAGCCTTAGTATATTACTAGATTATTGTTAACTAAGCTTTCTTAACTAAATAACAACTTCTACTCTATATATATTATTATGCGTTCTTAGAACTATTAATTATTAAAGTATTACTAATACTTTATAGAAAAAATTAATTAATATACTATTCTACCTACCTTTTAAAGCTTCTTTAG
>ML986801.1:21458-40306 GCA_010094045.1 Lojkania enalia
GGCCTAAAATAGTAGTTTCTTTATAAGTAGACTAGTTATATTATACTCTTATAGAACGACTAAAGTAACTATAAAGATATAATTACTCTAGGAGAATTTAAACGGGATATAGAGCGGAATTTTACTAAAGAACTACTTATCTATACAACTTAGTACTAGAGGAAGAGAAGAAGGAGGAGGGGAATATTATAAAGGTCCCGGCCTATAGTTTAATTCTATTTCTATAATACTATAATAGTAGTTACTCTTATACAACTCTATACCTACCTAGACTAAAGTAAGTAAATAATATATATCTTACTACTATATACCTTCTCTTCTCTTTCTCTAGTTTTAATAATAATAGATTCTTATTATATCTAATCCTATTATATCCTTAAACCTTCTTATATATTATTATATTAAGTTAAATATTTTTAACTAATAGTACTTATATTAGAGTAGTTTTAAAGTCTTTCCTTAACTAAAGTATCTACTAGATAATAAGTTATAAATAGCTTATAGTAGTTTAAGCTTTAACTTATTATAATCTAGTATTATAAGTTAATTTTAATAGTATAGTTAGTTATTATACTTTTTATAATTAGCTAGAATTAGAAGCTTAAATTAATAGACTCTTTTTCTTAATAGTTTTAAGGTATCTTAAATTAAATTATTATTCAGGTATTTTTCGTCGATAATTTCTATAATTAGTTAGTCTACTTCTATCTATTAGAATAGTTTAAAACGAAGTAATATCTATTAATAACCTCTATAAACTTCTTTTTATATAAACTTATCTTATAACCTTTAAATTAAAGTATTAGGCTTCTCTCTAAGTTTTCTAGATTAGTATATAATACTAAAATTAAACCTTAACAAATATTTTAATTAATAGACCTATTAGTAGTTTAGCTACTTTATTATTATAAAGTATTATAAGTTCTTATAATTATTTAGTACTTCTATAGAAAATACTATACCTTCTAATTTAGGCCTCTATTACTTAAAATATTAGATAATTATAAGTAGTTTTTTATTATAAATTTTATAATTATCTTTAGTAGGGTTTATATACTTAGAAAAGTAGATAATAGGTCTTAGTTTACTATTAACACTTCTCTAAAATAATATACTAGCTATTATAAAGTTAAATATATTAGCTTCTACTACTATTAGTAGCTTAAAATTAAAGTATTAGAGAATTAGTATAGAGATAAAAGTATTTTTTAAATAGTTAAAAGAATATTAATAGTTATTATTCTAGTTAAATCGAGTATTCTTTTTAATTAGAGCTATTAAAAGGGAGACTTTCTATAAGAAGTTACTAATAAATTATTAGTAGAAGTTTATAAAGTTTATAAAAGCTTAAATATCTTTTATATTTTTAAAGTATTTTTAGTTAATAATTATTTCTACCTTCTTTAAATCTATATAGATCTCTTTTATAATAATTATATACCTTAGATAAATTATTTCTAACTAGTAGAACTTATACTTATTTATATTAAGTTATAGACTATTTACTCTTAAAGCTTTAAGAACTAGCTAGATATACTACTTATAATCCTTTAGATTCTTACTAAATATTAGAATATTATTAATATAAATAATATAAAATATATTAAAATATAGTTTTAGTATATTATTTATAAAATACTAAAATATACTTAGAGTATTAACTAAGCTAAAAGGTATTACTAGGTATTTAAATAGCTTATAATATATATAAAAGATAGTTTTCTATTTATTTCTCTTAATAATCTTTAACTTATTAAATATAGTAATAATATTAAATTTTATATAGTATTTAGTCTTACTAAATTAGATTAATATTTCTTAAATTAGTAGAATTAGATATTAGTTCTTAATAGTAATAGTATTTAGGGCTTTATAATCTATATAGAATTAAAAACTACTTTTAAATTTCTTTATAAAAATTATAGGTATAACTACTAATAATAAACTTACTTTAATAAATCTCTTAGATAAGTTCTTATTAAAATACTTTTTTAGTACTTTTAACTTATTTTAAAATATCTTATAAAATAGATTAAAGTTAGTTTATTTACTATTCTCTAGTTTAATCTTATAATTATATAATTATTATTTAAGTAGTTTATCTATATTTTTATATAAAAAGATAGATAATAGATTATAATATTCTTTAGATACTTTAGTAATAAGGTTAATATATATCTTTAAAACTAGAGTCTTATTAATATTAACTATTAATATAGCGAAGATTTTATAGTTAGATTATTAGAAGAGTTAAACTAGTAGTATAGCGCCTATATAATATATATCTAGTTATAATATAGACTTTAAGTATTTAAACTTAAATAGATCTTTTTAACTATAATCTTTATTTAAGATTAGATTAGTTTTAATTTTAGATTCTTTTAACTAGTATAATATTTTAAATAACTAGTAATTATATTAGATATAACTTAATAGGTAGAACTTTAAATAGTACTATCTAGACTTTAAGTTATATAAGGGTTATAAATTAGTTACTTTAAAATCTTCTTTTATATTAAATTTAAATAGTTTATAATTTTTAATAACTATTTAAATAGCCTATTAATAAATAGTAGTACTAGTAGATTATAAATATTAAGTTAGGTATTAGTTAGTAGTAAAAACTAGTTATTTATTCTTATAGTCTAGGTTTATATAATACTTATATATCTATAGCTATTTTAAAATTAACTAGTATTTTTCTAGTATAGTTATATAAAAATATATTATCTCTAAATAGTTTAAATATTAAAGAGTTAAAATAATTAAATAGAAAATAGTTCTTTTATAAAAGACTTTTCTATTAAAGCTAGTTAAATATAAATTATATAGGAGTTATATCTTTTAGAGTTTTAGGGTATATATAAAGTCTCTATAAATATAACTATAACTAGTAACTCTAGTATTAATAAGAATATTAATATTTTACTAGACTAGGTCTTAATAGATTAAAAAAGAAGCTAGAATCTAATAGTTCTATAACTATTTTTATAGGAGCTAGTTTTATAAATATATAAAGATTTAGTATAAATATAGTTCTAAAAGATAACTTACTTTTAAAATAGATCTTTTAGTAATATTTTAATTAGTAAAACTAGTTATATTTAAAAGTAAAAGTAATAGCTTTATCTATAGAATAATAAATATATTAAAGATTAGTTAGAAAATTAGTTAAAAGATTAAGAGTAGAATCTATAAGATATAATAGAGTTCTAAAACTCTTAATAGATTAATAGTAGAAGAGTATTATATTCTAGCAAAATATATTCTTTACTACTATACTTATAATAGTATTTTTTATAGTAGCGCCTTTCTTATTTATTAAAGCTTATAGGTATATAACTAAAAGTATTAAATTCTATAATATTTAGGTCCTTCTAGTAAATAGTATAATACTTCAATTATTTATAATAGTTACTAGATAAGTAATATAGGTTAGTATTATATAAGAAAATTAGGTTAGTATAGTTGTTTAGGGTACTAGATATTATAATACTAATTATAGTATAGTAGAGCTTATTAGAAAGAAAATATTAAAGATATATAATTTATCTAATCTTATTTAATTTAGTATTTATAATTAGATGTTAGAATTTAGTAAAGTAAATAGAGAACCTACTTTAGCCTTATTTTAAAATCTCTAACTTACTCTATACTATAGTTTTCTTATTCTAGTTACTATAGGTAGATTTTAAATAGGCGACTAAACTATCTATAGAGTTAATACCTTTATCTATTAATAGGTTAACTAATATTACTAGATTTTATTCTAGGTAGGAATAGATATATAAAAGGTAGATATATTTAGTTAGGTATTAGTTAGTATTTCCTTCTAGTTTATAATAGAGCTTTCTAATAAAATATAAAAGCTCTAAACGTTTACTAAAGAATATTAAAAGGTTAGATAAGTAGTTAGAATAGAAATATAGGTTATATATAGTTTTAAGCGGATTAGAAGTTAATATAAGTATCTATTTAGAAGCTAGAGTTATAAGCTAAATCAGGTTAAAGACAGGTAATAGTTCTATTACTATTAATATACTAGTAGCTAGTAGAGGAGTAGCCGTTTAACGGCTACTAAATTCCCTTTATATCACTTTAAAGTCTAACTTATAGTGGTTCTTCTAGGTTACTAAGGCCTCTGCTAGCATCTCGTTCTTCTGCTATAAAAAGTCCAGCTTGCCCTAGATCTCTTTAAACATGCTAACGAGCGCGTTCTCGTCTATAGCATATAATAGTAGATGACGCAATATAATATTACGGACGCTTACGCGCAGTTAGTTAATCGTACTTTAGGCAGTCAACTCTATTACTACGTACTATGTGTGAATATCAAGACGTTGCGTGAAGAACAGAGATATCTACATTATACAGGTTTTTATAGGGGCTAGGTCTGTGCTGCTGCACGGGCTAGCCGGGTCGGCGAAACCTTCCTTCATCGTGGTCAAGACAAGTCGGTTATATTCCAGCTAGCAGCTGACAGCTGTCGCTGGCAGCTGGTTCGGGTATTGTAGTAAGGGTGGTGTAGGTGCAAAGGTGTCGCGGTATTACCGTGACACACTACCTGCGCTAGAGGTTCTTATATAGGAAGCTAAAACACTAAGTAACTAGCGCGAATTAGAGGCTCAATTAATATTAATTCGCGATCGGATTCGAAGGTATAAAAGCTCATTACCTACTTCTATTATTACAGCAATTAATCAGCTCAAAAATAGTGCTAAGGTAATACTTTATTCAGCTACATTACTAAAGGGTCGAGTTGCTAGCCTTGAGAAAGCAAATAAGGCTGCTACAACGCGTAAACAGCGTAAAAAGAAGCGGATTCAGAAGCGAGGCACCTTATCAAAAGCAGAGGGAGAGGAGATTATTGCTCAAATGGCGGTTGAGCAGCAGTTAGAGGGCGAAATACGTCAAGGTAAAGCGCGATTAGGTGCGAGTCGGCAGGCTTCTATACGCTGCAGTCGCTGCAGAGAGACTGGGCATAACTTACGTACGTGCGAGAAGGGTGCTATAGATACTACTTGATCGAGGATATATATTATATTTGTAGTATTTTAATGCGTTGTGAAAATATATCGCTAGAATGATCGAAAAAGTTGATAAGGTGGCGCGCTCGCTTACCACTTACGTTAATACTACTTGGTTTCGGTTAAAATAGTGCAGGTCGGCACAAGATCGCTTTACTTTTCAAGGAACCTGGCACTCTGTATCCTTAAAAGCTTATCAGTTAAGCAAAATATGACTTCGCCAATACGTATATAGGCATCTCAAGTGACTGAGAAACCTTCTCATGGAGAATTCTTAACGGCACAGTATTCTAATGGCTAACTTAAGCGGGACGCGAGATGAAGCCAAATGTTCACTTGCCAAGTATGGTGCTGTTCTTCCTATATTAATTACTGAGACAAGAGAAATCCTACCTATGGAGCCGGGCAAAAATGATCGGCTAGCGAGCAAAACTTATGCTTGGGCCAGTATCGTATTACTCTCGGCGGCCCTCCAATTTCTATAGGGCTTGACACCGAGCTTATGCTTGCCTCACTGTGCCATATTAACGGACACCGAGCATATGTCTGCCTCACTATACGATTAGACGAGAATTGGAGTATTGTTGTATGTTGCATCATGGCTGTCCGCTGATCTGAATCGACGAATCTTGTGCCACTGATAGTGGGCGCCCTGGAAATTGTAAGTTGGGGATCTCGGTGCTCTTACGATCCCAGGATGAACGTGCACTGCTTCAATGGTGAACACAGTGCAAACAGCAATCTTCTTTCGGAAACTCATCCCCAAGCTCCAGCACGCTTTTATTAGTACTAAAAGGATTAGAGCATCGTCAATAACATTGAAGAGCCCTCTAACTTGAAGTAAAATTGGAAAACTGGTGTAGGCCTCTGGAGCACCCTTTTTTCAGGCTCGATTCTTGGGGTTACATTGCCAAATCTTAACCAGCGTAATGGCCGCGTAGAGTGAAGCTGATATGCTAGTGAATACGTGGACCGTTGTACAGAGAAGTGATTAGCGAGTAGGAATGAGGAGTCGCAGATACATGAGTAAGGTTCTTGGTTTGGTAAAGATGATGAGTCAGTATACAATGGTCGCCATTCAGAAGTACTCTTGGCTATATGCCAGACAAAGGCAATGTTTAATTCCCAACGTGTATAAAGGATCTTTTTAGACTTAGGCTATGGCTAGATACTGTTGATGGACGCCGCCATGATTAAAATTATCAGGCTTACAAGGGTGCTATAGACGGCAAGGCCGAGCTAAGCAGTATCAGTATTTAATCTCTGGCGCGTGAGGTGTGCACTCACAAAGGATAGGTAGACGATCCCTGGAGCTAGTCCGCACAAATCTTACCATCAATGCTCTTTCAGTCTTCTAGAATTCATTGGGGAGGCATTCGAATAAAACTTAGCCTGACATTACGTTACAGTTGACACAGAATGCTGGTGGCGCCAAGGTATTTAGTCTACGCTACCACATTGGAACACCAAAGAGAATTAGGAGTGGCTTTTGGAGTAGAGTTAACACTGGAAGGAGAGATTATTACTTACCTGGATAGCAGTGTTTTGTACTACCCAACAGCGTGTTTTAGCTGAAGTGACCTAGGGAAATATACCATATAAGTGGTTGATAGGAGCAGTAATACAGGTCGAGGCAGGGTGCGTTTTGCGATGATAGCCCTCGTTCAATAACGTGCGACGTGCGTTGAGGTCGTCCAGCGAGAGACACGGTTCACTTCACCGGGCACTGACCGTCCTAGACGTCGAAAATATTGCAAGAAGGATCGGTGACAAGGTGTGGCGTGTCCTTTAAAAAAAAAAAAAACGCTCACAATAAGGTGTAAAATATCAATGTGTTCAACTGTTGCTATCGACGACTCGGAAGGGTTAAATAGCCCCTATAAGTACTGAAGGGTGCTACACTAGATCTCCGTCTATGGCTAAGGTTTAAATTTGATCGTGTTATCGCAGTCCTAGCTACACCCGTGACCGTGCATTGTCATTTTCGTGTCTAGTTCGCGGGACTTTGTTTGGTCAGCACGGGCACTTTTATCTCTTGCATCATCGTGTGCTGATGTGTAGTGAATCCTGAGGGCTACCTAGAGCAAAGTATTGGACTGGAGTAGATGATCGGCTTCTGTAATTCTGGCAGATTTCTTGCAACATTTACATTTCTTGCGATGGAGGGTCTATACCATAAAGGGAAAAAAAAAGAAATTCTTATAGGCATCGTCCATCTCGTAACAATACCAACACTTGCCCACGTCGCTCTTATCTCCAAAGCAAGAGCATAGAGGCAATGCGACGACCAATGACATCTAGACCTTATGCCGGATGATAGCGGCGCAAAGAATGATGCCGCCGGGAGAAATGAGCAACGGTATTTTGGAAGAAGAAAAGAAAGGAATGAATAAGTAATGCTCAAGATACACTCTATTAGTATTCCAGGACGTAATCCTCAGTTCAGATTGTCCTTTCGAGTGCTAACTTACTATATCCATGTTTCAGGCCATGTGTAATGTCTATCTCGATAATATAATCGCGCCTCCGAAAGTCAACGTGGGTGTCGTGACGTTAACTCACTTGGTTCTACAATTTTGGTGAGGCATCGCGCTGAAGCTAAAGTCCGAACGTTGATGTCCGACCACCGATGACGCTATCAGCCTTGACCGACGAAATGGTAATGATCATAGTGAAGAACAGGCGTGGATAAGTTGTACAGATGGAAATTGAATATCGTAATGCAAGGGAACATAAAGCAACGATGGATCATGTAGAGTACTACTGTAGGACATGATAAGAATAAGGAATAATTGAAAGCATTAAATGAATATGGATGGACTCGACTGAGTCTTTAAAGAACGGCATGCGCCCGCCGAGGAAAGTTGCAATCAATGATGCGGATGCCGTGGTCCTGCTACAGCATTTGGCACCGTGTTCCGCCCCAATTTTGGTGTAGGTAATTGGTGGGTGGGCACGTGAAGGATCGCACTCGAGACCAGGCGGAACGTCCACAGACATATGGCATCACGCCCGAGCCCGTACACGTGCCCCCCCTTACCTACACCTTCCCGCTCGCTCGGCCACCCACTACTCACCATGGAGCACGGCTGAGGACTCGTTTGTGTTTGTCTTTGTTGTGGTCTACTATGATTTATCTACCCGCCTAGGCCGCCTGTCCCGCTCTGGTCTCGTCGCTACATGCGCCGCAGCGACCGCCGCAATGATTGGCACCTCGCTCCCGGAATACCTCTTCATCCGCGCCTGTATCCTTGCCCTCCGCATCCTCACCCCCTTCAGCGTCTTCTTCGTCTTTTTCTCCATCGCCGAGCCGCCGTCCTCGCGCTTCCGCACCTTCTTACTCGCCTGGAGCGTCCTCGAGACGGCCTTCTGGCTGCTTGTCTACCTGCCTCGCAAGCGCAGTCTCCAGACTCCCGCCCGCCACCCCCCGCCGCTCGATCGAGAGAAGAGGCAGGAGCTCTTCCATAGATGTTGCGAGCATGTCCCGAACCCGGAGTACTACCTCAATAAGTGGTTCCTCGGGGCGAGGAGCGCCGCCATCCGGAGGGATAACGTTAAGGACTTCTTTCGTTGGGCCATGCTGAACAAGGGAGATAGCGAGAAGAAGCAGTTGGCGAACCAAACCCAGCAGGACAGGGAAGAGGACGAGGAACTGGAGGGCTATGTAGACGGGATAGAGACGTTGATAGGACGGAAGATCGACGGCGGTAGGGGGACAGCCGAGAGCTTGAGGCTGACGGTCGATGAAGTCCGCATGCTGCATCGGCCATTTTTGTGGTATTTGGTATGCTTCATTTAGGACTTTTTCCGGTGATTATACTGGAGTAATACTGATGGGTGGCAGATTGTCGGAGTCGTGGATACCCTCACAGCTGTATACCTCCGATACAATGGCTTCATCCTCCACCGCACTTCGTACCGAGACCTGCTCTGCGTCTTCCCATGGCGCGTATGCGCTCTCTTCACCCGCCATAAATCGCTAGCCCCAAAACTAAGCTACTGGTACCGACCGCACACCTCCAAGACACGCCTTCCAGTCCTTTTCATTCATGGCATCAGCATCGGCTTATACTCGTACGCGCAATTTCTCGCCGAAATCAACAAGCACGATCCCCTCGGCCCCGACGACGGCGAGATTGGCATCATCGCCCTCGAGATTATGCCAATAAGCTTCCGCATTACAGGCCCAGTCCTCGATAAGGAGGAAATGTGTCGGCAAATTAATCAGATACTCGAGGGCCACGGTTTCGACAAAGTTGTGCTAGCAAGCCACTCCTACGGCTCGATTATTACTACACATCTCCTTCAAACCCACGCAGTAGCTCAAAAGGTTGGGCCTATGGTCCTAATTGATCCGGTGACGTTCTTGTTGCATCTCCCGGACGTCTGCTACAACTTCACCGCGCGACATCCCCGCCGTGCAAACGAGCATCAGCTACACTACTTTGCATCGACCGACATGATGGTTGCCCATACCCTCGCACGGAATTTCTTCTGGTCCGAAAACATTATCTGGAAAGAAGATCTACGCGGCCATGACGTTACCGTTTCCCTCGGTGGGAGAGATCTAATTGTGGATACGGAGACCGTCGGAAAGTACCTCGCAGGCGTGGACATGAGGGACGATGATACGAGCTGGAAGGAGAGTGATTTCGTGGATTATGGGGTGAGATTGCTCTGGTGGGGGACTTTTGACCACGCGCAAGTTTTTGAAAGGAGGGATGGAAGGTATGGGCTCGGGGAGAGGATAAGGGAGTATACTGGATTGGGGAGGGAAAACGAGGAGGAAGTTGCATGAGACGGCGTTCAGGCTTCTGAGATAACACGTGTTCTTCGTATACCCGTCCCTTGTTCAGTGGCATTCATTTTTAGACTTCTATACAGCGTTACTAACCATGGGAGTGAGCAAGGTTCATGAACTACTTTGACGTCTAAGAACTTTAGAAGACTTCCAATGCAAGACATAGGATAATATAACCGTATCAAATGTCGAACATTCTTCAGCCCTACCAGGTACCCACTTGGCATATATTGCGGGGGTCCGGCCGGCCCTTGGTTGAATAGACAGTTACGCGGGAACGGACTCGGCCCCGCTCTTTCCGCATAGGATATAACGCCATAGACACTACGATGCTACTAGGCAGCTACAGCCATAGACCAAATATCATCAATTTGAGCTCTTAAACTCGCATTAATACTCACCGGCGCTGGCCCAATTTTCTCGAGCTATCTCGAATCCCCTAACTGTTGACCGTGCTTCAGGCCTGCGGATCAAGATGCCCAATGGACAATGGATTCTAGGAGACTTGTTCGAGAAGGATTATGGACACGCAGGCTCCATCAAGAAACTCTGGGACATGCGATGGAGGTTCCCATGCTCCAAGGGGCTGTACCCGTTTCACGACGGGAAATATGAAGACTTCGAGCCCATCTTCACACACCTAATCAAGAATGATATCAATGATCCATATGATGACATGTACACTGATGCCTTCCTACCCACGGCCCAGGACCTCACCAAGCAAGCGGAACAGATGGAGGGACGGGATAAAGAGAAAGCTAAGAGCCTGTATCTGCGAGCGAATGCCGTACTGCGACTAGCGCGCTTCCCGTATATCGGGACGGCAGCAAAGGAACAAGTGTTTGAGGTCCAGAAACAAGTGTACTTGCGAGGAAGTCGATTGTGGGATGTGCCTATCGAGGAAGTCGTCATACCACATGCATACACGGGGCCGCACGACGGGAAAGATATCCCACTATACCTACGCGTTCCGACTTACGCATCTAAGGAACGTAAAGCCCCAACCGTGCTCCTAATTACGGGGCTGGATGGCCATCGGCCAGATAATACGGAGCGGACGAATGAGCATCTGAAACGGGGATGGGCAACGATTATTTGCGATATTCCGGGCACCACAGTCGATTGTCCGGCGGACAAGCGCGATCCTTTAGCTTCTGATAGGCTCTTCAGTAGTATTTTGGAATGGATCAAGGACGAAGGAAGATTTGATGAAACGAAGGTATTGGCTTGGGGGTTGAGTGCAGGCGGTTACTACGCGATTCGGCTGGCACATACACATAGGGAGCTGTTACAAGGTGTAGTGGGCCATGGGGTAGGAACGCATCATTATATTGGAAGAGAATGGCTAGAGAGAGTTGGTAAACACGAGTATCCGTTTGGGCTAGAGAGGGCGTATGTAAACAAGTACGGCTATAAAGATTTCGAAGAAGTGAAGGAAAGATGCCAGAGAGAATTTAGTCTCGTTTCTGGCGAGGGAGAAGGAGTGGCAGTGGTCGGGCAGGGTATGAAGAGCTGTAGGTTGCTGTTGATTAACGGGGTACTGGATGGGTGTATGCCAGTCGAGGATAGCATGCTGCTGGCTGAGTACGGGAGCCCGAAGGAGATGAGATTTATTAAGGAAAGGTTCCACATGGGGTATCCGGAGGCTAATTCTGTGGTATATCCTTGGATGGAGAGCATTATAGAGGCGCCGAGTACGTATGAAAAAAAGTAGGGGACATGTTTAGAACAAGAAAATTCGAGCAGTTGTTACGAACTCACACTATTAATATTGACTGTCCGAGCGCAAACTTAATAAAGAGAAGGTTCTGAGAATACTTGATTCTGTAATAGTATAAAGCTTCAAATAAATTTGTAGAGTGGAGTGACAATTTTGATGCCATACGCTCTAAATTCTGCGTTGTAACCAACCACACGTAACTGAAGGACATACACTTTGGGCATGGCAGAGAATTTTTTAATGGATTAAGCTGGTATAACTCTAGAAATCTAGGTGCCCTATTAGTGAAGCTTGCTCTACAAAGCTGGAGGATTAGCGGCACTAAATGGAGCCGTGCCGCGCATGCGTAGAAAGATTACACAACACACGTCGCCGTCTACTAGACTCTTCTCAGGCCACAGTCCGAGCAACCTCCCCACATTTGGATTTATTTATTGACAACAGCTTTCCACTTAGCACACGGAAAATCGTCCGAACATAAATAGCAGCCTCGTCCAACTAAGGCTTCCTCGCAAGAAAAGTCGTTCCAGCCAATGACAACGACACCTTCAATGACGGCAAATGCTCCTACTACTATAGCCCGTACGATGATAGCTACTAGCCCGTCTGGATTCACCCTCGTAATTATGTATTTGGCAGGTACTATCTTCTTGAATGGCTTGACAACAGCGACACATTAGATCGATGCATGATTTGTCGGACATATATCTATCGAGTGACCATATTGATGCAGTTTAAACGTTTACCAATCCTTAACGGAATCCAAATCATAGTCCTGGACGCGGCGTGCGCACATCCCCAGTTTCAAAAACTTTCTCCTGGGAGAAACAGCCCTCCAGCAATGGATCTTCCATAGGAATATGCTCCTCTGGTTGGGGAAACTCTTAGATTTGAGCATAATTTTCAAAGCACGGAACCCGGCTGTCGATACCCGAAGATTGCCTGTGCAACCGGGGGAGTTTTCTGTCACGTATCAGGCAGCATCAATTGCTGAGGCAAATATTGATGTATTAAAGGAGGGGAAGTGGCCTGCCTGGTCAGAGGCTGGCAGTGGCGAGACTATGTAGGCCTGAAAACAGGCCAACTATAATAGGTTAGTAGAAACGCGTGGAACTTCTCCTAGTCTCTTCTTCGTCCTTTAGCATGGCACCAACCTGATTCTTCAACTAGCAGGTATAAACCATATATAAGAAGTTCGACCTTCCGGGCGGTGCTCACTATAATAGCTTTTGTTTTTCTCTCGACATATCCTTGATCACGGGAAGAGACAATGCCTTTAGTTTAGGTTTATCTATATTCAGCGCCCTCGTGCTTATGTGGCTTGCGTATAAGACCATCATCCCCGGGAAGATACAAAACTTAGACTACCAGCTGTTACTTAGGTTAACCTTATGTTCCTTGCTCTAATATATCAGTGACAATATGTTCTTATGAGCTTTATTGGGGCCTTGATTCCATGAAAACTAGGTTTAATCGAGCGTTGTAAGCATAGGTCAATCCTAAAGGCTAGGTGAAGAGAATTGAAAGATATGTCTTTAAAACAGGATATAGACATCTTGAAATTTGCAACGTGTAAAATAACAGAACTCGGAGAGGTATTAAGATATATTAAACGAATCTACGATTATAGGGGCTATTATTACTTAGATCTAACCTAATATCGAGGTAGTACCTATAAATTTAAGTCTTATTCAACTTAAATAATATATCTAATATTATATCCCGACATTATATACTATAATAAGAAGTATAGTATAGAAGTAATAGAATATCTACCTATATTTTAAACTTTTAAATTATAAATTTAAATTGATTTTATAAATATTTTAGACGCTATTTTCTTAAAAAATATTATTATAAGGATTTTCGGCTAGTCTACTAAGCTGTATTAGATATTAACGTATAATATTACGGTCGATATTACGCCGGATATTATACTAGATATTAGCTAATATACCCCTTTTTTATATATATAAATATAACCCGCTAGCTATCTTTAATTAACTAGTTTAACTCTTTATCTCCTTCCCTAAGATAAGATTCGCCTCTTACTACAAATATAATACGTTTTTATACTACTAAAGTATATCTCTATATAGTAAAATACTCTATAAAATAAGATAAATAAAGGATACTTTAATTTATAGTAATTAGAAAATATATATATATAACGTATTCTACTATTAAAATAGCTAAACTATCGAAGCGGCTACTTTTTCTTAGTATAACGAATACTATATATAAAAAGTTAATTTACTTAATACTAATAAGAGATTCTATATATAATATACTTTTATCTAATTTAGAATTTTCCCTACTATCCTTTTAGCACGTACAAGTATTATATCCAGTCTTACTATAGTTACTATAGTAGCGTTAAGCTGGTTAAGCCCTTTTTTAAGTATTAGTACTATAAGTCTTCTTAAAGGGCTAAGAGCCTATAAATACTTCAGCAGCTATATATAAAGATCCCTCGCTATATAATACTATACTACTATACTAAATATACTTTCTTTTACGCGTTTTACGCTTAATTACTTCTTCTAATTACCTTTTAAGTTTAGAGTTATAAGCTTAAAAAAGCGTATTCTAATATAGCATTAACTTAGCACCTTTTATAAGTTGTAAGAATCCTTCTTATACCTCTTTTAATAATCGTATAAAAGACTTTTATATAAGTATTAATTGTAACCTAAATTTATATATATTATTTAGAGTTTTAAACTATTAGAAGTCTTCTTATAAAAGTAATTCTAGTAGAATATATAATCATATATTAAGATAATCTAATATAACCTACGCGTTTAGAAGAATAATTCCTATTACTTTAAAGGTCTTTTAATAGTTCTTGTATATAAATATATTAAAAAACGCGTTCTTAAAAACTAGAAGAAAGCTTTCTTTATTAATATAGTAGATGTATTAGTATATTAAGTCTTATATATACTGCGAGTACTTTAGCTTTAAAAGTAAAAAATAAACTATATTAAGAGGCTGAAGTATATATAATAAATAAGAAGATATATAAAGTATTAGAATTTTTTATATAAGGTAGTAATTTTTAAATTTCTAGTTAAGGTAGCTTTTATAGCTATCTAAAATAAGTAGCCTATATAACTCTATCTAATATATTTTTATATACTTATTAAAGTATTTTAGCTACTTAAAACTAAATATATTATTTATCTAGCCGTTTTTAGAGACTAAGATTTTCTAATTATATAGTATACCTACTTCTTTATATTATATAGAGATATAGATATATCTTTTATAGATAATAAATAGTAGAGTTATATATATAGTAGTATAGATATTCTAGATAATTATAATCTATTTATAATTATCTAGCTATATAAGAGTAGGCTTTATATAATATTCTAAACCTGTAACAACCTTTATAGTATTAATAATACCTATTTAAAAGCCTATCTTATTAAAGTTGTAGATATTATTATTATATATACTATATTTTACAATTATATTCTATATAAGTTTAAACTATATATTAATAACTTCTAGATTCTCTTATTTTATTCTTTAGTAATCTTTTACTTAATTAAAGACTATTTTAAACTTATTTATATACGCTATAAATTATTTAAACTAATTCTTTTTTATAAGTATTCTATTATATACGCCTAATAGTTTATCTACTATATCTACTATCTTATATAGCTGGGGTATAAATCCTTATAAATTAAGGTTAAGAATATATTATACAATTATTTATTCTTCGATTACTATAAGCTTCTAGTAATTTAGTTATATATAAGGGCGAAACGTAATTTTATAAAGTCGAGTAAAAAGTTGTTAGTATTATATATTAAAAGCTATAGTAGCGCGTTATACGCTCTTAAACTAGTCTAATTTATATACCTATAAGATAAGCTTAATTCTACCTTCTTATTAAATTAATAGAAGGTTGTATTATAGATTTATTATAATTCGTACGTAGTATTTATAATACTAAGAAAAAGTAGCCGCTTCGATAGTTTAGCTACTTTAATAGTAGAATACGTTAATAAATATTACTATAAATTTATAAGAATAATCTATTATAATTAATTCTAAGTATCTATAATTTACTCTTACTAAAAATTACGTTTATATTCTTATATTTTAGCCTAATTTATATAGCGTCTTATTTTAAAGTATAATATAAAGTACTATTAAGTAAACTACTCTATTAAATAAGCTAAAATTTCTTAGTATTCTAAATACACTAACTTTAACTAGTTAAACTATTATTAGAATTATCTAAAAAAATATACTAAATACTTATATTTAATTTAAAAGAAATAAATCTATCTACCTAATATATTTATATATTATACTTAATTCTAATATAGTTTCTATATTATTATATATCTAGTTAAACTCTCTCTTATCTATATATATAATAAGCTTTCTTTAAACTTTAGAACGTATTAAAGGCTTTAGTAACTACTTATACTAATTTCTTACTATATTCTATTATCTTATTCTACTATATCTACTTTCTTTTATATATAATTTTCGTTTAGATAGTATTTCTATTTACTTTTTAAACTTAGTAATCTAAGAGTTTATAAATATATTTTAGTATAGTATTAATTTAGCTTTTTTAATAAATAATATAAATCTACTTTAAATTATTATAAATAATAATCTAAAAGAATCTTATATAAATTTTAATTAAAATAAAAATTTAAATATATTATTTAATATTTTTAATATCTATAATATTTATAATATAATATATTTTATAAATAAGTAGCCTATATAAATAAATAGTCTACTCTATTAACTTTTTTAACCTTTATATATATATAACTTAACAACTAAATAATATAATAGTAATTTATAACTTACGCGATTATTTTATAGAAATTTCTATATCTTTCTAGTATATATAAAAATTATATCTAGTTTTATTATAATAGTTATAATACGTTTTATACTATCTATTTATACCTAATTATACCCTAAATTAGTATATTATAGTTTAAATTTCCTCCTTATTATTCTTTTTAATAATAATTATCTTTTTTTATACTTTTATTAAAGTCTCTTATACTTAAATCTACCTTTTTTCCTACTATTTCTATTTTATTACTACTTTATTCGCTTTTTAAAAACTAACAATTTTATTATATATTAACCCGATCTAATATATTATTTTTATAGAACCTTTTTTAAACTAATTTAACTTCTTAATAATAGAAGCTAGTAAAGAACTTATATTCCTTTAAATCCGATTATAAATTAATATTAATTAAACTTCTAACTCGCGTATATTACTTAGTATTTTTACTTTCTATAAGATATTATTTTATACTAGTAATATTAGCGTATAAAGCTTTATATTAAGCTTTAAAAGTACCGCTTCTAAATTAAATAGAATTAGACTAGCTCTTTAAAAGCTTATATAGATATTAGTCTTTATACTTAATATATTAAAAGTAGCTTTAAAAGTTAGAAAGAATTTAAGTTTTATAATATAGTTAATATAATTGCGTATTAAAACTAAAATCTAATTTCTATATATATATTTTAATAGTAAAAAGTAGCTTATATTTAGTAGCTATAATAGGTATAATAAATAAGCTAGTATATAGAGTAGAATAATACTCTATTTCTTATAGAGTTTTTAGAAATTAAGCGAGTTATAACTATTATAGCTATTAAAGATTAGTAGTCGACGTATATCTACTATATAATTCTTTATATATTTATACAAGTATTTTAACTACTTAATATTAAGTTTATTTATTATCTAGCCGTTTTTACTAATTATAATAGTCTAGTTTTTAGGTATATTATCACCTTCGTACTAGATAGAGAGATAGTAGTAGCTAGTAATAATAATAAAGGGTAGAAGTATCTAGTTAATAGTATTAATCTCCTAAATTACTAAAATCTATTTATAATTATCTAATTAAATTACTTTTAGTTAATTATATTTCTTTATACTTATAATAACTAGTTATAATAAAATAACGCCTATTTAGAAGCTAGATTTATTAAAGTTATATATATTTTTATCTATAATACTATACTTCTTTTTAGTATATTATATAATATATAATATAAGCGAGCTGATTACCTAAGTAAGCTAATTATAATACTAAAACTATACTAAAATCGCGACTACTTTTTATAAAATATTATACTTTCTTATATTCTATTATATTATATAGTATAGTAGCCTATTCTTCTATATCTATAGTATTATTTTTATACGTCTACGAGTTATGTCTAGCCTTACTATACTATCTATAATACCTTTAAGTTGGCTGGCCTCTATTAATATACGCCTTCTTCCTACTCTTCTTTCTATTAGTATAAGCGCTAAACTCTTTTAGAGTAGTTAATTAAACGCCTTCTTTAATTATTAGATTACCTTCCTTCTATATATACTTTCTTTTATATAATTAACGTTATATAGCAGCTTTATTAGCTACTTAAAACTTAGTAACTTAAGTATATAATAGTACGTTTTTATATATTATATACGTAGTACTTTTTATAAACTATTTAAACGCCTCTACTATTAAAATAGGTAAGCTATCTAGGTACTTTTAAATTCTTAATTAAATATACGTAGATTAAGACCTAAATTTAATAGGATTACTTAGTATTTTTAACTTCTAAGAGATATCTTTAACTATAGAGGGTATTAGTATATATAGTTAAACTTTAAGCTTTAATAGTACTATATCTAAGATAAATAGAATTAGGCTAGTACCTTAAAAGCTACTTAGGATATTACTTTTTATAATTACTATGTTAAAAGCTACTTTAAAGTAGAATAAGAACTTAATTTTTATAATATAGTTAATATAACCGTATATTAGCTGCTCGACTTAGCACCTATACGCAGTTTTTAAAGGTAAGAAATAACCTATATTTAGTAGCTATAGTAGATATAATAAATATAGAGGTATATAGAAAGTAATAATATTCTTTTCCTCGTAGAACTACCTAAATTTAAGTAAGTTATAGCTCTTATAGCTATTAAGAATTAGTAATTAATATATACTAATAGTACGATCTTTTATATATATATTAAAGTATTTTAACTACTTAATACTAATATTATTTATCGTCTAGCTGTTATTAGTAACTTATATAGCCTAGGTTAGTAGAATATCGTCTTCTTTATACTATATAGAGAGGTAGTAGATACCTATAAAGATAATAAAAGATAGTATTATCTATCCTATCGCATTAATATCCTAGATAATTATAGTCTACTTATAATTACCTAGCTAGAGCTATTTTAGTTAATTCCGTCTCTTAGAGCTAGTAACTACTACTT
>ML986801.1:40941-61642 GCA_010094045.1 Lojkania enalia
CTTTCTAGTAATTATAAAACTAATTTAGGCGTATTTTAAACTTAAGAGTATATTTAATAAAGTTCCTAAACTAATATATATTAATCTAGTTTATACTATATTTAGTAAATAAGCTATTAGCTATATTTTATATAATAGCTAAAGTAGGTATAAATCCTCGCAAATCTAGGTTAAATATATATTAGATAATAACCTCCTCTTTAAGTTTTATTAGTCTTTTTAAATTAGGCTTATAATTATACTATAAGTAGATTCTAGTATATTATTAGTATATAGTTGTTTAAATTATATTAAATATTAAAGTAGTATATCTTTTACTATTTATTTAGCCTCTTTTAGTAGTTAAAAGAGCTAAGTTTACTTAATTCTTATTTTAGGCTATATTCTTATTATTTTATTATTATATTATTATTAAAAGCTTAGGTAGTATATTTTAGTAATAGAGTAGACTATTTACTTATATAAGCTACTTACTTATAAAATACGTTAAGTCTTATATATATTAAGAGTACTTCTACTTTAAAAGCCTAAAGTAAAATATATTAAGTAGCTAGAGGATATATATTATAGTAATACCGCGATACCTCTACACCTATACTACCCTTACTATAATACCTAAACTAGCTGCTAGTAATAGCTATTAGCTGCTAGCTGGAATATAACTAACTTATCTTAACTACGATAGAGGAAGGTTTTACTAACCCAGCTAGCCTGTATAGTAGTATAGACCTAGCTTCTATAAAAATCTATATAATATAAATATTTCTATTCTTTATATAATATTTTAATATTTATATATAGTATATAGTAATAGAGTTAACTACCTAAAGTACGATTAACTAACTATATATAAACGTCTGTAATATTATATTATATTATCTACTATTATATACTATAGATAAGAACGCGCTTATTAGTATACTTAAAAAGATCTAGAGTAAGCTAGACTTTTTATAGTAGAAGAACGAGATGCTAGTAGAGGCCTTAGTAACCTAGGAGAACTACTATAAGTTAGACCTTAAAGCGATATAAAGGGAATTTAGTAGCTACTAAATAGCTACTCCTCTACTAGCTACTAGTATATTAATAGTAATAGAACTATTACCTACCTTTAGCTTAACTTAACCTATAACTCTAACTTCTAAATAGATATCTACGTTAACCTCTAATCTACCTAAAACTATATATAACCTATATTTCTATTTTAACTACTTACCTAACCCTCTAATATTTTCTAGTAAACGCTTAGAGCTTTTACATTTTATTAGAAAGCTCTACTATAAACTAGAAGAAAATGCTAACCGATACCTAACTAAATATACCTATCTTTTATATACTTATTTCTATCTAGAATAAGACCTAGTAATATTAGTTAATCTATTAATGGATAAGAGTATTAACTCTATAGATAACTTAGTCGCCTTTTTAGAATCTACCTATAGCGATTAGAATAAGAAGACTATAGTATAGAGTAGGCTAAAAACTTTAAAGTAAGGCTAAAGTAGGTTCCCTACTTACTTTACTAAATTCTAACGCCTAATTGTAGATACTAAACTAAATAAGACTAGATAAATCGTATATTTCTAACGTTCTCTCTCTAATAAGCTCCGCTGTACTATAATAGGTGTTATAATACCTAATACCCTAAATAACTACGCTAATCTAATTTCTCTATATAATACTAACCTATATTATTTATCTAGTAACTACTATAAATAACTAAAGTATTATACTATTTACTAGAAAAACCTAAATATTATAGAACTTAATACTTTTAGTTATACGCCTATAGACTCTAATAAATAAGAAAGGCGCTGCTATAAAAGATACTGTTATAAGTATAGTAGTAAGAGATATATTTCGCTAGAATATAACGCCCCTCTACTATTAATCTATTAAGGGTCTTAGAGCCCTACTATATCTAGTAGATCCTACTTTTAATCCTCCAACCGATCCTCTAACTAATTCTTAATATGCTTATTATCTTATAGATAAGACTATTACTCTCGCTTCTAAATATAGCTAGTTTTACCAACTAGAATATTGCTAAAAGGTCTATTCTAGAAGTAAATCGCCTCTTAGGCCTATACTTATACTAAATCTCTATATATCTATAAAACCAGCTCCTATAGAAATAGTTATAAAACTACTAGATTCTAGCTTCTTTCTTAATCTATTAAGACCTAGTCTAGTAAAATATTAATATTCTTATTAATACTAGAACTACTAGTTATAGCTATATCTATAGAGACCTTATATATACCCTAAAACTCTAAAAGATATAACTTCTATATAATTTATATTTAACTAGTTTTAATAGAAAAGTCTTCTATAAAAGGACTATCTCCTATTTAGTTACTTTAACTCTCCAATATCTAAACTATTTAGAGATAGTATATCTCTATATAACTATACTAGAAAAATACTAGTTAATTTTAGGATAGCTATAGATATATAAGTATTATATAAATCTAGACTATAAGAATAAATAGCTAGTCTTTACTACTAACTAATATCTAACTTAATATTTATAATCTACTAGTACTACTATCTACTAATAGGTTACTTAAACGGTTATTAAAGACTATAAACTATCTAAACCTAATATAAAAGGAGATTCTAAAGTAACTAATTTACGACCTTTATATAGTTTAAAGCCTAAATAGCGCTGTTTAAAGCTCTACATATTAAGTTATATCTAATATAATTACTAGTAGTCTAAAATACTATACTAGTTAAAAGAATTTAAAACTAAAACCGATCTAACCTTAAATAAAGATTATAGTTAAAAGGATCTATTTAAACCTAAATACCTAAAGTTTATACTATAGCTAGATATATACTATATAAGTATTATACTACTAGTCTAACTCTCCTAGTAATCTAACTATAAAATCTTCGCTATATTAATAGCTAATATTAATAAGGCTCTAGCCCTAAAGGTATATATTAACTCTATTACTAAAGTACCTAAAGAATATTATAATCTATTATCCGTCTTCTTATATAAGAATATAGATAAGCTACCTAAATAATAACTATATAATTATAAGATTAAACTAGAGAATAGTAAGTAAACTAGCTTCGGTCTACTCTATAGGATATTCTAGAATAAGTTGAAGGTACTAAAGAAGTACTTTAACGAGAACTTGTTTAAAGGATTTATTAGAGTAAGCTTATTACTAGTAGCTACACCTATAATCTTTATAAAGAAATTTAGAGGTAACTTCTAATTCTACGTAAACTATAGAGCTCTAAATACTATTACTATTAAGAACTAATACCCGATTCTACTAATCTAAGAAATGTTAACCCGATTTAATAAGGTTAAGTACTATATAAAACTCGATATTATTATTATATTTAATAAGCTAAGGATTACTAAGGGAGATAAATAGAAGACTACCTTTTATATATACTATAGGCTATTTAAATACCTAATAATACTCTTTAACCTAACTAATACTTTAAGTACATTCTAGTACTTTATAAATAATATACTAAAACTATACTTTAATATATTTTATACTACCTATATTAATAATATTCTAATATTTAGTAAGAATCTAAAGGATTATAAGTAGTATATCTAATTAGTCCTTAAAGCCTTAAGAGTAAATAGTTTACAACTTAATATAGATAAGTATAAGTTCTACTAGTTAGAAGTAACCTATTTAGGATATATAATTACTATAGAAGAGATCTATATAGACCCGAAGAAAGTAGAGATAATTGTTAACTAAAAATATTCTAAGAATATAAAAGATATTTAAACTTTTATAAGCTTCGCGAACTTCTACTAATAATTTATTAGTAACTTCTTATAGAAAGTCTCCCCTTTAATAGCCCTAACTAAGAAGAACACTCGATTTAACTAGAATAATAGCTATTAATATTCCTTTAACTACCTAAAAGATACTTTTATTTCTATATTAATTTTCTAATACTTTAATCCTAAGCTACTAATAGTAGTAGAAACTGATGTATCTAACTTTATAATAGTCGGCGTACTGTCTTAGAAAGGCGCTGATAGTAAACTAAGATCTATTACCTACTTCTTTAAGTATATAAACCCTGCTAAAAGCAACTATAAAATATATAATAAGAAACTACTCGCGATTATCTAATATTTTAAGTAATAGAGGCCCGAATTAAAAGGTGTAGTATTCTCTATAGAAGTGCTAAACAATTATAAAAACCTATAGTACTTTATAATAATAAAGTAGTTAAGCTACTAATAGGCCTATTAGTTAGAATATCTATTAAGGTTTAACTTTAGTATTATATACTAACCTAGAAAACTTAGAAAGAAGTCTAATATCTTAACTTAAAGGTTATAGGATAAGCCTATATAAAAAGAGGCCCGTAGAGGTTGTTAATAGATATTACTTCGTCCTAAACTATTCTAATAGATAGAAGTAGACTAACCGATTATAGAGATTATTGATAAAAAATACCCAAACAATAATCTAATCTAAGATACTTTAAAGCTATTAAAAGAAGAAGCCTATTAATTTAAACTCCTAATTCTAGCTAACTATAAAGAGTATAATAACTAACTATACTACTAAGATTAACTTATAGTATTAGACTATAACGAGCTAAAGCTTAAGCTGCTATAAGCCGTTTATAATTTGCTATCCAGCAGACACCCTAGTCGAAGAAAGACCTTAAAACTACTCTAGCACGAGTACTATTAGTTAAAGATGTTTAACTTAGTATAATAATATATAGGCTATTATTATATATACTAAAGAAGTAAGACTTTTAGAGAGAAGTACTATAGATTACTAAAACTATTATCTATACCTAAATAAAGGTTTTAAAACATCTCTATAAACTTTATAACTAATCTACTAGAATTAGAAGGTTGTATAAATATTATAGTAGTAGTTAATAGGCTTAATAAGTATAGACACCTAATACTATACGCAAGAATTAAAGCTCCTAATATTATCTAACTATTCTATTACTATATATAAGTTTACTATAGACTACTATATACTATTACGTCTAACTGTAAGATATAGTTTATCTCTACCTTCTATTAAGAGCTTTATAGACAGCTATAAATTAATATATATATATTAACTAGCTTCTATCTAGAGACTAATAGTTAGATAGAGAACGCTAATATAGTAATAAAACAAGTTCTCTAAACTTATACCAGCTATAAATAAGATAACTAAATTAAATAGCTGCTAACAGTATAGTTTAAAGCGAATAATATAGTGTCTAAATTAATAAAAGTTTTCCTATTTCTAGCCTATTTTAGCTAGTACCTTTAAATAGGCTTCGAGCTGCTTATAGGGATATATTAACCGCTAAAATAGTTCCTAATAGCCTAGAAAGCTAATAGACTAGTTAATAAGATAAAGGATATTATAGAGTATATTAGAGAAGAACTTACCTAAGTATAAGCGCTTTAATAAGAATACGCTAACCGCAAGCGTATACTAGCTTCTAACTATTAGGTTAGTAATCTAGTCTAGCTAGACGCTAGAAATATACGTATATAAAGACCGTTAAAAAAGCTTAACTAGAAGAATATAGGCCTTTATAAGGTTATCGCGAAGGTATCCTTATACGCTTATAGACTAAAGCTACCTAAATTAGCTAAAATACATCCTATATTCTATATATCGCTATTACAGCTAGCATCTAAGTTGTTTAACTACTTGCCTAGTTAATAAGTATATAACCCTAAATCTATTAAGATTAATAGAGAACTAGAATACTTCGTCGAGCGAATAGAAGACCTCTACTATAACTAATAGAGACGCCGGCACGAATACCTAGTTAAGTAGACTAGCTATTATAACCTAGAATAGTACCCGGCTAGTAACTTTACTAAGATAACTGCTGTAGAAGATTACTACGCTAGAAATCTAAATAAATAAGACCTAAATATAATATTACGTCTAGATTCTTAATTAGGCGCTAGGGTCTAATCTAAGTATATTCTTAGACGCCTATAATAATACTACTACTAATCTCTAGTATAGTACTATTATATAAACTAAACCGATCTAATCTCTAATATAGTACTACTATACGATAATAACCGGTCGCGCTAATATACCTGCGACCTAATCTAATCCCTAGTATAATACTACTATAAGAACTAAACTAACCTAATTTCTAGTATAATAACTACTACTTAATTATAAATAACCTAAATATAATATAAAGACCTAACTTATAGGAGCTTATAATTAAAAGGGGGGTACTATTATAGTAATACCGCGACACCTCTACACCTATACTATTCTTACTATAATACCCGAACCAGCTGCTAGCAACAGCTATTAGCTACTAGCTAGAATATAACCGACTTATCTTAACTATAATAGAGGAAGGTTTTGCTAACCCGGCTAGCCCGTATAGTAGCACAGACCTAGCTCCTATAAAAACCTATATAATATAGATATTTCTATTCTTTACGCAATATTTTAATATTTATATATAGTATATAGTAATAGAGTTGACTGCCTAAAGTACGATTAACTAACTACGCGTAAGCGTCCGTAACAATATATAATAAATAGGTTAGTATATAAAAGGTAAAAATTTTATTCTTAAAATAGTAGTCTTTAAAATTCTAGTTAAAGTAGCTTTTATAGCTATCTAAAATTAGTAGCTAATATATTTCTATCTAATATACCTTTATATAAGTATTAAAATACTTTAACTACTTAAAACTAAATATATTATTTTTCTAACTATTCTTAAATACTAAAAGCTTCTAATTATATAATATATCTATTTTCTTACATTAAATAGATATCTAGATATACCCTTTATAAATAATAAAAGGTAAAATTTTATACTCTACTATATAAATACTTTAGATAATAGTAATCTACTTTTAATCGCCTAATTATATAAGATTAGATTTTATATATCTTTCTAAGTATATAATAACTTTTATAAATCTAATTATATTTATTTAAAAGCTAGTCTTATTAAAGTTATATATATTTTTATTTTAGATACTATATATATTCTTTATTTTTTTAATAAGTTTAAACTATATATTAATAACCTTAGAATTTTTCTATTATATCTTCTAGTAGTTCTTTACCCGATTAAATACTATTTTAAACTTGTTTATATATATTATAAATTTCTTAGTTTAATTCTTATCTACTAGCTTTTTACTATATATAGCTAATAGTTTATCTACTATGTCTACTATCTTATATAGCTAGAGTATAAATCCTTATAAATATAGATTAAAGATATATTATATAATCGTCTACTCTTTAATTATAGTTAACTTTTAATAGTTTATATAGTAATTAATATATATAAAAGTTCTTTTATATTTCTATTAAAAAGTTAATTATAGTATATTAAATATATTAATTATAACTTATAGGCTTTAAAATTAGCTAGCTTTATACGCTTAAAAGATAAGCTTAATTCTACTTTTTTACTAAATATTATCTCTTTATTAGTATTAAAGTATTATATATTATAGTTATTATATTTACTACTAAGAAAATTTAGCTTACTTAATAGGGTAGCTTACTTAATAGAATAGCTTACTATAATATCTTATAGCTTTAAATTATAGGTTAATAATATAGAGTTACCTAACCTAGAGTTAAAATAGCTAAATTATACCCTATAAGAATAGTAGTAATTCGTTTCTCTTTTATTAACTATTTCTTTTCTAAGAAAACTAAATATATAAATATTTTAGCTCTACTATTCTATCTATTATTACTATACTATAATCTATTATACTAGTCTATTATATTTAAATTATTTAAACCTTTTAAAATAGTCTAATAGTAATTTCTAATATTATAAATATATCTCCTACCTTTCTTAGCTTAATAGCTAGCTTTACTAGGTATATAAGAACTCTAATATCTAATAATAGGCGAGATACTAACTTTAGAGCTAGTAAGAAACTTATTTAACTAGAAGAGTAGACTAAAATAAATATTTATTAAATATCTAAAAAATTATAGAGTTATAATACTATTTAATACTCTCTAATTTAAAGTAGTATAGAATAGAATATAAATACTAAAAACTTAAAAAAAAACTATAATAATAGATATAGATAAATAAAATTAGAAGAATTTTAAATAGTTATAAGAAATAAAGTAATAATATAAAATAGATAATATCTCTATAATTAATTTAGCTATTATTATACTAGAAGAAGTATAACTATTATAAACTACTTCTACTTAGATTAATCTTCTTTACCTTAAACTTTTTTATATTTATAAGAAGAAGGATTATATAAACTATAATTAATATATCTAAAACTATAAAAAGTATTTTATTTAATTGCTAGTAGACTTTTAGATAGAAAGATAGAGAGTTACTTTTACTTTTAAGTATATTTTAAAATCTTTAAAAACTTTATAAAAGATATATAAAATTATAAAGTACTAAAAGAGTATATATTAAACCTCTATATAAAATATTCTAAAAGTAAAAATATTAAATATATTAGAAACTCTATTAGAATAAAAGTAAAAAGTTTTTAATATTTTAAAAAGGTATAAAAAAAGATAGACTAGTTTCTAACTAACTTATTAAACTATATAAAACTTCTATAAGAAGAAGTTAAAGAGATAAATAAAGATTATATAGTAAATAAGTTTATTTTAGCCTTATTTAAGCTAATAAAAAGAGATTTAAATATTCTCTTAAGATTATAACTTTAAATACTACTAGAGGGAGAAAAATACGCGAATATAATTTTTAGGTATTACTAAAAGTCTTATAAGAGATAAAAGAAGTATAATATAGATAATTATAAAAAGTAAAGGTCTAATATTTTAGAGAAGAGTAATAGTATTTTAAAGAAGGCTAGAAAGGGCTAAAAACCCTTAAAAGGGTTTAAAAAAGGTAATATCTATTTAGAGTAGCCTTCTATTATATATTAGATATATAGAAAGAAAGGTTATAAATCTTCTAACTATTTCTAAAAGAAAGAAAAGTATAAAAAATATTATAGATATTTATATATAGTTAATTAATTATACTTTAAGTAGTTAACTCTATTACTATATACTATATATAAATATTAAAATATTATATAAAGAATAGAAGTATCTATATTATATAAGTTTTTATAGAAACTAGGTTTATACTATTATATAGACTAGCTAGGTTAGTAAAATCTTCTTCTATTATAGTTATAATAAGTTAGTTATATTCTAACTAGTAGCTAATAGCTATTATTAGCAGCTAGTTTAAATATTATAGTAAGAGTAGTATAGATATAGAGGTATTATAATATTACTATAATAGTACCCCCCTTTTAATTATAAATTCTTATAAGTTAAGTTTTTATATTATATTTAAATTAATTATAATTAGATAGTAGTATTATTATAAACGTTTAGAAATATATTTAAATTAGATTCTAATATCTAATTAAAAATCTAGATAAAATATTATATTTAAATCTTATTTATTTAGATTTTTAGCGTAGTAATCTTCTACGGTAGTTATTTTAGTAAAGTTACTAGCTAGGTACTATTCTAGATTATAATAGCTAGTCTACTTAATAAAGTATTTATACTAACGTTTCTATTAATTATAGTAGAGGTTTTCTATTTACTTAATAAGATATTTAAATTCTCTATTAATTTTAATAGATTTAGAGTTATATATTTATTAACTAGATAAGTAGTTAAATAATTTAAATACTAGTTATAATAGTAATATATAGAATATAAAATATATTTTAGCTAATTTAGGTAACTTCAATTTTTAAGTATATAAGAATACCTTTATAATAATTATATAAAAATTTATATTCTTCTAGTTAAACTTTTTTAACAGTCTTTAGGTATATATATTTTTAATATCTAGTTAAACTAGATTACTAACCTAGTAGTTAAAAACTAATATACGTTTATAATTAGAATATTTTTTATTAAAACGCTTATATCTAGGTAAATTCTCTAATATACTCTATAATATCCTTTATCTTATTAGCTAGTCTATTAGTTTTCTAAACTATTAGGGACTATTTTAGCAGTTAATAGATTCTTATAAGTAGCTTAAAATATATTTAAAGGTACTAGCTAAAATAGACTAGAAATAGAAAGACTTTTATTAATTTAAATACTATATTATTTACTTTAAACTATACTATTAGTAGTTATTTAACCTAGTTATCTTATTTATAACTAGTATAAGCTTAGAGAACTTATTCTATTACTATAGTAGTATTCTCTATCTAATTATTAATCTTTAAATAGAAGCTAGTTTATATATATATATTAATTTATAGCTATCTATAAAGTTTTTAGTAGAAGATAGAAATAAACTATATTTTATAATCGAATATAATAGTATATAATAGTTTATAGTAGACCTATATATAATAATAGAATAGTCGGATAATATTAGAAACTTTAATTCTTATATATAGTATTAGGTATCTATACTTATTAAGCTTATTAACTACTATTATAATATTTATACAACCTTTTAATTCTAATAGATTAGTTATAAAGTTTATAGAAATATTTTAAAATCTTTTTTTAAGAATAAATAATAGTTTTAATAAGTTATAATGCTTCTCTTTAAAAGTTTTACTTCTTTAATATAGATAGTAATAGCCTATATATTATTATACTAAGTCGAATATTCTTAACTAATAGTACTTATATTAGAATAGTTCTAAAGTCTTTTCTTAACTAAAATATCTATTAAATAGTAAGTTATAGATAGTTTATAGTAGCTTAAACTTTAACTTATTATAGTCTAGTATTATAAGTTAATTTTAGTAGTATAGTTAGTTATTATACTTTTTATAGTTAACTAAAATTAGAAATTTAAATTAATAGACTCCTTTTTTTAATAGCTTTAAGATATTTTAGATTAGATTATTATTCGGGTATTCTTTATTAATAATCTTTATAATTAATTAACCTATTTCTATTTATTAGAATAGTTTAAAACGAAGTTATATCTATTAATAACCTTTATAAGCTTCTTTTTATATAAACTCGTCCTATAACCTTTAAGTTAAAATATTAGACTTCTCTCTAAATTTTCTAGATTAGTATATAATACTAAAGTTAAACTTTAATAGATATTTTAACTAATAGATCTATTAGTAGCTTAGCTACTTTATTATTATAAAGTATTATAGGTTTTTATAATTATTTAATACTTTTATAAGAATATTATAGTATCCTTATATTCCTCCTAATACCTATATATAGCGCGCTCGCTTTAGTATATATACTTTCTTCTTCTCTTTTATCTTCCTACTTACTTTACGTTTAGCTTACTCTTTAGCTATCCTCTTATATAACACCTGAGATCTATATATAGTATATTATACTAAGCGTTAGATAAGTTTTATTATCTCTATTTATAGCCTCTTATAATATTAGGATAGCTTATTTAGTTATATAGTAATAGTAGCTAGATAGTTACTATAGATCTTTAGATAGAGATTTTTATTATCTCTGTTTTATTAGTAATATAATAACTATATTAAACTTATTTAGTATATTACTTATTATACTAAATACTAGTTCCCTATTCTATTAGTAATATAATAACTATATTAAGCTTATTTTAGTATATTACTTATTATACTAGATACTAGTTTCTATTCTACTAGCTCTTTAAAAAGTTAAATAACTCCCTATTCTATTAGTAATATAACAACTATATTAAGCTTATTTAATATATTATTTATTATATTAGATACTAGTTCTCTATTCTATTAGTAATATAATAATTATGTTAAGCTTATTTAGTATATTACTTATTATACTAAATACTAGTTTCTATTCTACTAACTCCTTAAAAAGTTAAATAACTCTCTATTCTATTAGTAATATAACGATTATATTAAGCTTATTTAGTATATTACTTATTATACTAGACGCTAGCTAGCTAGAAACAGTTCTACTCTATATAAAATAGACAGCTAGTTACACCGGGTTCTTATATTATAGCTATAATTGTTAATTGCGGCTACTTTCTAAAGAGGGGGGTACTATTATAATATTCTTATATTTCTTTTAATACTTATATATAGCGCGCTTACTTTAATATATATATTTTCTTCTTCTCTTTTATTTTCTTACTTATTTTACGTTTAGCCTACTTCTTAGCTATCTTCTTATATAATACCTAAGATTTATATATAGTATACTATACTAAACGTTAGATAAGCCTTATTATCTCTACTTATAACCTCTTATAATAAAGAAATACTATACCTTCTAATTTAAGTTTTTATTTCTTAAATTATTAGATAATTATAAATAGCTTTTTATTATATATTTTATAGTTATTTTTAGTAGAGTCTATATATTTAGAAAAGTAAGTAATAGGTTTTAGTTTACTATTAATACCTCTCTAAAATAGTATACTAGCTATTATAAAGTTAGATATATTAACTTCTACTACTATTAATAGTTTAGGGTTAAAGTATTAGAAAATTAATATAAAAATAAAAGTATCTTTTAAATAGTTAAAGAAATATTAATAGTTATTATTTTAGTTAAATTAAATATTCTTCTTAGTTAAGGCTATTAAAAGGGAGACTTTTTATAAGAAGTTACTAATAAATTATTAGTAGAAGTTTATAAAGCCTATAAAAGTTTAAATATCTTTTATATTCTTAAAATATTTTTAGTTAATAATTATCTCTACCTTCTTTAAATCTATATAAATCTCTTCTATAATAATTATATGCTTTAAGTAGATTACTTTTAACTAGTAGAACTTATACTTATTTATATTAAGCTATAAACTATTTACTTTTAAAGTTTTAAGAACTAGTTAAATATACTACTTATATTCCTTTAGATTTTTTCTAAATATTAGAATATTATTAATATAGATAGTATAAAATATATTAAAATATAGTCTTAATATATTATTTATAAAGTACTAGAATATACTTAAAGTATTAATTAGGCTAAAGGGTATTAACGTACTATATAAGCGAGCTAATTACTTAAGCGAGCTGATTATAATACTAAAACTATACTAAAATCGCAACTACTTTTCGTAAAATATTATACTTTCTTATATTCTATTATATTATATAGTATAGTAGCCTATTCTTCTATATCTATAGTATTATTTTTACACGTCCGCGAGTTATATCTAGCCTTACTATACTACTTATAGCGCCTTTAAGTTAACTAGCCTCTATTAATACGCGCCTTCTTCCTACCCTTCTTTCTATTAGTACGAGTACTAAACTCTTTTAGAGTAGTTAATTAAACGCCTTCTTTAATTATTAGGTTACCTTTCTTCTATATATACTTTATTTTATATAATTAACGTTATATAGTAGCTTTATTAGCTGCTTAAAGCTTAGTAACCTAAGCGTATAATAGTACGTTTTTATATATTATATATATAGAAACAGCCTCCTATAATCTTAAGATTCTTATATTTAACTTTTAAATAGTCGTATTTTTAATTAAATTTAACCTTAAACTTAGGCGTATATTTAATAAAGTTCTCTACCTAGTTCTTTCTAACCTAGCTAGTAGAGTATATAACTAGTAGTAAATTAGCTATATTTTAAATAGTAGTAAGCTGTAGTAGAAATTCTTTTATATCTAAATTTAGTATATACTAAATAACTATCTACTTCTTAATCTTATTAAGCTTTATTAAATTAGACTAGTAATTATATTATAGAGCTATTTCTTACCTTTATATACTAAATATACTTTAGGAGATATTATAGATTAATACAACGCGACGTATAGTTAATATAATATCTTATTAAAGAGCTTAGAGTATAAGCTATATTCTAGCTTCTTTCTAAATTAATTCTATAGTTATTAGTTATAGTATAATATTATAAAATATAATTATCGCGATTTTAGTAGAGTTTTAGTATTATAATTAGCTTACTTAGATAATTAGCTTACTTATATAGTATATTATTAGGTATTTAAATAGTATATAATATATATAAAAGGTAGTTTTCTATTTATCTTCTTTAATAATTCTTAATTTATTAAATATAGTAATAATATTAAATTTTATATAATACTTAACTTTATTAATATTATAAATATTTATATATAATTAGTTAATTAATATAGTTTATAAGTAAGCTGTTAGTATAAGTAAGCTGTTACCTTACTAAACTTTTAACAGCCTACTTAGATTAATATATAATAGCTTAATATAGTAATATATAATTAACCTATAAAGAATTATAAATTATTCTTATAATTTTAGCTATTAATCGAGGTTAAGTTTTAACCGAGAATAGTACTACAACAACTTTTTACTACTCTTAAAGTACTCTTTACTTTTAACGCGTTAGAATAACTATATAATATAATTATAAGCCGAATTTAAAGAAGCTTATAAAGACTAAAGAGGAGGTACTTATTAGCTATATTCTTAATTAGGATTTACGAGGATTTCCGTCTATAATTAATAGCGTATAAGCTATAGTAAATAGACTATTAGCTAAATATAGTACTAGCTAGGTTAGTATCTACTAGTTTTAAAACTTTATACGGCGTACTAAACGCTTTAAAACCCGATTAAACTATTCTTATAATTGGTAGTAAGCTCTATATAAAAATCTAATAATTATAGGTATTTAGTTCCAGCTTCTATAGGGTATAAAAGGGAAGTATAGAATTTAAGATAAAGATACCTATAATTTTAATAAAATAGACTTTATTATAAACTAAATATTAGCTTAGTTAGTTATTATAGGGTTAGAAAATTATTATATAAAGGCTATCCAGCCGAGCGATTATAAATAAACTATAATAATCTTAGTAATTAATATAATTAGCTAGACAATCCTACTACTTATTATTTTTAAGGGTGTCTACCACCTATCTTATTAATATAAGAGTAATAATATACTGGACGATTAGGTAATTATAACTAATAATAATAGCTAGATAAATAATAAGATTAGTATTATCTAGTTTAAGTACTTTAATTAGTATATAAAGAGTTGTACGATAGATATCTATCGATTACTAGTTATTAACAGCTATAATAGCTACGTTTTACTTAAGTTTTAAGAGATCTATAAGAAGGAGAAGATTATCTATCTCTATATACTACTATATTCGTTATATCTACTATAACTACTTAATATAAGCTACTTCTTACTATTAAAATATATATATAGTACTAAGATCTTAGCTATAATACGCGATTATATTAACTATATTAATAAGACTACCTTTCTTCTAGTCTTTAAAGCAGCCTATAATTAATTAATTATAGAAGCTAATATTCGCGTAAGCTTTTAAGGCGTTAGAATAATACTATATAATTTAGAGGCGGTACTATTAAAGCTTAATATTAAGCTACGTACTTTAATACTACTTATATTAGAGACTACCCTCTAAAAAGCTAAAATACCTAGTAATATATATAAACTAGAGGCTTAATTAATAATAATTTGTAGTAGGATTTAGTAATATTAAAACTTATTACCTATATTAATTATTACAGCCTTTAATTAGATTTAAAAGAATATTATAATAATAATATATTTAATCGCGTTAATGGCTAATTAAATTAAAAGTCTTAAGTAAATAAACGAGGTAGTAATAAAGCGAAAATAATAGAAAAGAAAATAATTATAGAAGTAGAGAATTCTAGTAAAAGCTGCAGGTAAAGATATAATTAATTAAAATAACGTTAAGGAGTAGATTAATAAGAAAATTTATAATCGGAGTATTTAGTTGTAAAAGAGTAGCTAGTCTTAATAGAGCTGTAAGCGCTATAAACAGCCTAGCTATAATACTTAAACGTACTAAATTAATAGTATAGGTGTTAAATAATCTAATAGACTATTACTTTCTATAATATATATATATATAGTTAATAATTATTATAATTAAGTCGTTCGAATCTTAGTAGAGTAATAGCTTACTTATACTAATAGCTTACTTATAAACTACGTTATATTTTAAATAGTTAACTCTATTACTATATACTATATATAAATATTAAAATAATATATAAAAAATAGAAATATCTATATTATATAAGTTTTTATAAGAGTTAGATCTATACTATTATATAGGCTAGCTAAGTTAGTAAAACCTTCCTCTGTTATAGTTATAATAAGTTAATTATATTTTAGCTAATAGCTAATAACTATTACTAGTAGCTAGTTTAGATATTATAATAAGAGTAGTATAGGTATAAAGGTATTATAGTATTATTATAATAGTACCCCTCTTTTAGTTATAAACTTTTATAAGTTAAATTTTTATATTATATTTAGATTATTTATAATTAAGTAGTAGTTATTAATAAATAGTACTATTATAAGCGTTTAAATATATATCTAAATTAAACTTTAAACGCTTAATTAAGAATTTAATATAATATTATATTTAGGTTTTATTTATTTAAATTTCTAGTATAGTAATCTTCTATAGTAGTAATTTTAGTAAAATTACTAGCTGGGTACTATTCTAGATTATAATAGCTAGTTTATTTAACTAGATATTTATACTAGTATTTCTATTAGTTATAGTAGAGGTTTTTTATTTATTTAATAAGGTATTCTAGTCTTCTATTAATTTTAATAGATTTAGAGTTATATATTTATTAATTAAATAAGTAGTTAGATAATTTAGATACTAGCTATAATAGTAATATATAGAATATAGGATATATTTTAGCTAATTTAGGTAGCTTTAATCTATAAGTATATAAGAATACCTTTATAATAATCTTATAAAAGCCTATATTCTTCTAGTTAAATTTTTTTAACGGTCTTTAAATATATATATTTTTAGTATCTAGCTAAACTAGATTATTAACCTAGTAGTTAGGGGCTAATATACGCTTATAGTTAGTATACTCTTATTAGAATACTTATATCTAGATAAGTTCTTCTCTAATATACTCTATAATATCCTTTATCTTATTAACTAGTCTATTAACTTTCTAGACTATTAGGGACTATTTTAACAGTTAATAAATTCTTATAAGTAGTTTAAAACCTATTTAAAAGTACTAGTTAAAATAGACTAGAAATAGAAAGACTTTTATTAATTTAAATACTATATTATTTACTTTAAACTATACTATTAGTAGCTATTTAACCTAGTTATCTTATTTATAGCTAGTATAAGCTTAAAGAACTTATTCTATTACTATATTAGTATTCTCTATCTAGCTATTAGTTTTTAAATAGAAGCTAGTTAATATATATATATTAATTTATAGCTGTTTATAAAGTTTTTAGTAGAAGGTAAAAATAAACTATATTTTATAATCGGATATAATAGTATATAATAGTTTATAGTAAACCTATATATAATAATAGAATAGTTAGATAATATTAAAAGTTTTAATTCTTATATATAGTATTAAGTATCTATACTTATTAAGCCTATTAACTATAACTATAATATTTATATAACCTTTTAATTTTAATAGATTAGTTATAAAGTCTATAGAAATATTTTTAAACTTTTATTTAGGTATAGATAATAGTTTTAGTAATCTATAATACTTCTCTCTAATAGTTTTACTTCTTTAATATATATAATAATAGTCTATATATTATTATATTAAGTTAAATATTTTTAACTAATAGTACTTACATTAGAATAGTTTTAAGGTCTTTCTTTAACTAGGGTATTTACTAGATAGTAAATTATAGATAGTTTATAGTAGTTTAAGCTTTAGTTTATTATAGTTTAGTATTATAAGTTAATTTTAGTAGTATAGTTAGTTATTATACTCTTTATTATTAGCTAGAATTAGAAGTTTAAATTAATAGGCTTCTTCTTTTAGTAGCTTTAAAGTATCTTAGATTAGATTATTATTTAATTATTCTTCGTCGATAATCTCTATAATTAATCAGCCTATTTTTATCTATTAGAATAGTTTAGGACGAAGTAATATCTATTAATAACTTCTATAAACCTCTTCTTATATAGACTTATCTTATAACTTTTAAGTTAAAGTATTAAACTTCTCTTTAAATTTTCCGGGTTAATATATAATATTAAAGTTAAACCTTAATAGATATTCTAACTAATAGACTTATTAGTAGTTTAGCTACTTTATTATTATAAAGTACTATAGGTTCTTATAATTACTTATATAACAGCGTAGGCAAGATAATAGGTCCGAATATAGTATAAATCCGCTTAGAGGTATATAGGAGTATATAGGGAATTAGGGACCTGGGAATTCTATTAACACCTATAAGCCTTGTACGAAAGGATATAGAAAAACTACTAAGCTACTTATAAGGGAGTATACAACTATATACGGATGGGAAAAGGGGTAGAACCGGGGGTAGGATAAGATAAGTAAAAAGATAAAGTTTTTCGTAAAACAATTTCTTTATATTATTATACTACCCCCCTCCTTATAGGCTGATAGTCTCTATCTACACTAGTTTAGGAGGGAATTAGGGCTATTACAGATAGGTTCTAATATAAAGAAATTTCTTTAAGGTGTTTACTAGTAAGAGCTAATATATACAGTTACCTATAGAGATGTATTTATTAATGTAATATTAAATAAGGTTTTCGTAGTAAGTATAATTAACCTATATATCGGCTAGTAACTACTATTATAACAGTTTATTAATATTACAATTTCGTCGCGTATAGTAATAAGCGTTTACTAGCTTTAGTATATTACCAGGTTACTATTAACTAAGCTTTCTTAACTGAATAATAACTTCTACTCTATACGTATTATTATACGTCCCTAGAACTATTAATTATTAAAGTATTACTAACACCTTATAGAAAAAAATTAATTAATATACTACTCTACCCGCCTTCTAGAGCCTCTTTAAAAGCCTTTTAGGTTATCTACCTTTAGACTATATATATACTCGCCCGTAGGCGGCGTATAATATTTTCCTTTTAATCTCTAAGATTAAAAAAATGCGAGTATTATACCTTATAAAATAAAAAGTATAACCCTATATAAATCGCATCTAATACTAGTAGAGTATTTACTACTAATATACTTATAGATCCCCTCCTACTATAAGGAGAAGTTTCTAGTCCTCTAGGGCCATCTTAAACTATAGGTAGCGGCTTAATATATAGGGGATAAGGAGGATAAAGAAGTAGCTTTTAAGGCTATTTTAAAGTCTGCTTATAGTCTAGCACTTATAGCCTAGGTTATAAGGAGTTAGAAAGATAGCCTTCTTATAGCTAGTATCTAGATAGCTTCGTTCTACTAGGGTATTAAGTTACTCTATTAGGTTTCAGCTTTAGAAGCTCTAGTATCTAGCCTTTAGGCTGATATCGCAGCACTCTTAGGCGGCTAAAGATAAGATAGAGGAGGTTTAAGGGGAGTCTAGAGGGAAGAAAGAGGAAGGAGAGTAGAAGAGGAGAGGACTAGAAAGGTATCCGACAGCCTACTATTAGACCTTCTAGATTCTATAGAAGAGTAATTTTAGGCCTATACTTTAGTTTTTAAAAATCTACTACTTAACTCTTATATATTATTATCTACTAGATAATCTATATTCTTTATACTATTCTTATATACCTTAATCTATTTAGTTAGAGTTTTTAAGGGTCCTAGGCGATTTAGATACTTATTATAAAAAGCTCTTAGCTTATAAAGTAAACCTATAAAGTTTAAAGCTTTATACTAAATCGGGTTAGAATTATATTCTACCTATTTTATACGGTATTTAAGGGTCTTATAATATAACTTACTAGCTAGTATTTCCTTAACCTTCTACTCTTCTACCCTATTAATAGTAATAGCGGGTGGTTTCGGAGCTTCTTATCTAGATAGAGGGTTCTAGAGGTTTTTATATAGCAGGTTTAGTACGAAAATATTATATATATTGGACTCTAAGGGTAGCTATAAGTAGTATAAGTTTCTAACCTACTCTAGTACTTTAAAAGAGCTCTTTTATTAATTAGATAGCTTTTAGCTCGGTCTCTAGACTATAAGATTCTTAGTATTTAAGTAGACTATATTACCGATCTACTAATTAATTAGTTGCTAGTAATAGTTAATAATAGATTATATACAATCTTAAACCTTCTTAATATTAGCCTTTACAGTTTTTTAAACTATATATATATAAGTTACTAGAGCTAAAGTATCTTTACAATTTAATTTATCTATCGTAATAATAGGATTAATAGAATATTTCTAATCCCAACTCTAATAGGGCTTAAATTCGTATAAGATCTAATATAGGGATATTCTAATAGTTATATAGGATAGAGTTACTTATACTTAGTTAATTATAGGTAATAGAGAACTCTAGTTATCCTAGTAGAAGAATATAAAAGAATATAGTCTCTAATTAATATACTTATTTATAATCTCTATCTATCTATTAATCTCTTTATAATAAGTAGTAGATAGTTTAATTTTTACGTCTAAAATATAGCAGAATTCAGACTAGAAACTAGATATAAACTAAAGTCCTTAGTCTAAAATAATAGTTTTAAGTATATAGCTAAAGTAGTATACCTATTAAATAAATAATTTAGCTATTCTCTATATATTAATTATATAATAGTAAGAAATAGATATAGCTTGTTTAGATAGGCGATTAATTACTACTATAATCTAATTATATCTAGACTTATCTATAGAAAAATTCTTAAAGTTAATATATAGATACTATATTAGTTAATTTAGTATAGAAAGTAGGTAGATAAAACCTAGGGTTTAGGTTTATATCGGATAAGCTTTATAGTATAGGATATAATTCCGT
>ML986801.1:63834-74377 GCA_010094045.1 Lojkania enalia
TAGGATACTTAAAGAGCTATATAATCTAATTCTTATCTATATCTAGCTAGAGTTAAAAGTAATATAACTATTTAATACTAATAATACAATCCTAAATACCTAGGTTTATAATAATAAATAGGTAGTTTTAGATAGTTCTCCTATTAATTTATAAGTATAAGTAGATATACTAATTAACTAGAGTTTAGATTCGGTCCTAAAAACCTTTAACAGTAATTTTAAAGGATAAATACTATATTAATATATATAAGGCTTAGGAGAGCGATCTAACTACTATAGAATTAAGGAATAAGAAGCTTTAGGTATTAGTATTAATAAGGGCGTTTAGTTATATACTAACGCCTTTTAAATATAGAATAGTAGAAATTTAGAAGTACTTTCCTCTAAATAAATACGATAAATCGATATTTAATAAGTTATACCTACTTAAACTTAGAATAGAAAGTTTTCCTAGGTATTTCTATTTCCTACCTAAGAACTATTTAGGTAGTACTCGTTTATATCTAAGAACTCTTCTTCCTTAATCTTCTCTTATTTAACCTCTATCTCTTATACTCTAAAAACTATATATTCGTTTATAAAATATCCTAGTTTACTATAGTTATAGTAATTACCTAGAGTCGTATACTTTTCAGGTATAAGAGTCTTACTAGGTTATTAAGAAGCGATCGTAGTAAAATGAGGTGTTAATACTAGGGTAGATTAGGGTAGTATTAGATTATAAGTTACTTTAGATAAACTCTTAAAAACCTTCTAATACCGGTCTAAATTTATTTTAGGTATAACTTATAGGCTAATAGTTCGTTCTAGAAGGTTAAGAACGCTTCTCTTTTCTATATTATAGGCTATTAAGTAGACGATTATAGTATTAAAAGAGCCTTTTTATATAAGCTTAAAGCTAAGATTTAGTATCTTTAGGCTGGGGAGAATCTTATTCTATAGGTAGAAGAACTACTTAGATTAGGATATAGATCCCCTAATAGCTATACTAATAAAGTAAGCTTTAAAAGTTAGAAATACTTCTCCCTTATTTATCTTTAGGATCTAAAACGTCTATCGCGCCTCTATCTTTTTATTATCTATAATAAAATACGATTATAGAAGTAAAATTATTTCTTTAGTATTCTTAAACTAATACTAGTCCGATTTAGCTAGGTATTTTAACTCTAGATACTCTTTCGTAGTACTAGAGGTATATTCTTATACTAATACTATATATATACGCTCTATCTAATAGTAATCTATATTAATCTTAAGTCGGTCTAGGATTAAAACTTACTATTATTTAAATATAGGTTTATTACTATTTATAAAGCTTTTAATCTTAGATATATATTTAGTAAGGTAGACTTAAGGGGGCTTAGGGGTAGCTAAGAGGTTTCTTACTAGGGGAGTTGTAAAAGTTTCTTAGTATATTATCGGTACTAATTCGGTAGTTTATAGAGGTTAATTAAGACTAATAGTTCTCTATTATATTAAGCGTGCAATCTCCTCTTATAAAATTGTAATTTATTCCTTAAGGGTTAGTTTACTCTAATTTCCCTCTAAATTAGATAGGTTTTTTACTACCAGCCTTATAGAGAGGGGTCCGCCTATTATAGGGCCCCTTGTAGGAAGTAACGGTTATTCTATATACGTAGATAGAAGCTTACTCTTACTATAACTTACGTATATATTAATTCTAGTATAGGAATTAGAAGGTAAATTATAGTTAGATATTAGCGGTTGCCTCTAATTCTAATAGGTTATTAGTAGTCTTTAAGTTTCTACCTAGGCGTACTCTACGCGGCTTTTCTAAAGGTAATCCTAATTATAGAGGATAGGAAGTTTTAAACTTAAAGGCTTTAATTAATAGAAGGTCTTTAAGATCCTATCTAGATAACTAAATAATTTAATATAATAGTATATAAGTATTATAACCTAAACTAAATCGAGTATATCTTAGACTTAGATATAGTTAAATAAATAATCGATACGATATTATTAAAGAGGCTGTTACTAGTAATATTAAGTTTTTCTATATAATATAATAGTATAGGTAAGATAATAGGTCTAAATATAGTATAAATCCGCTTAGAAGTATATAGGAATGCGTAGGGGATTAGGGACCTAGGAATTCTATTAACACCTATAGGCCTTATACAAAAGGATATAGAAAAACTACTAAGCTACTTATAAGGGAGTATATAACTATATACGGATGGGAAAAGGGGTAGAACCGGGAGTAGGATAAGATAAGCAAAAAGATAAAGCTTTTTATAGAACGATTTCTTTATATTATTACAACTTAATACTTTTATAAAAAATACTATACCTTCTAATTTAGGCCTCTATTACTTAAAATATTAGATAATCGTAAGTAGCTTCTTATTATATATTTTATAGTTATTTTTAGTAGAGTTTATATATTTAAAAAAGTAGATAATAGATTTTAGTTTACTATTAACACCTCTCTAAAATAGTATACTAGCTATTATAAAGTTAAATATATTAGCTTCTACTACTATTAACAGTTTAAAATTAAAATATTAGAAAATTAGTATAAAAATAAAAGTATCTTTTAGATAGTTAAAGAAATATTAACAGCTATTATTCTAGTTAAATTAAGTATTCTTCTTAGTTAGAACTATTAAAGGGGAGACTTTCTATAAGAAGTTACTAATAAATTATTAGTAGAAGTTTGCGAAGCCTATAAAAACTTAAATATCTTTTATATTCTTAAAGTATTTCTAGTTAATAATTATTTCTACCTTCTTTAAGTTTATATAAATCCCTTCTATAATAATTATATACTTTAGATAGGTTACTTCTAACTAGTAGAACTTATACTTATCTATATTAAGCTATAAACTATTTACTTTTAAGGCTTTAAGAACTAGCTAAATATACTACTTATAATCCTTTAAATTCTTATTAAATATTAGAATATTATTAATATAGATAATATAAAATATATTAAAATATAGTTTTAGTATATTATTTATAAAGTACTAAAATATACTTAGAGTATTAACTAGATTAAACAATATTACTAAGTATCTAAATAGCCTATAATATATATAAAAGATAATTTTCTATTTATCTTCTTTAATAATTCTTAACTTATTAAATATAGTAATAATATTAAATTTTATATAATATTTAGTCTTACTAAATTAGATTAATATTTTTTAGATTAGTAGAATTAAGTATTAGTTCTTAATAATAATAGTATTTAGAACTTTATAATCTATATAAAATTAGAAACTACTTTTAGGTTTCTTTATAAAGATTATAGTTACAGCTATTAGTAATAAACTTACTCTAATAAATCTCTTAAATAAGTTCTTATTAAAGTATTTTCTTAGTATCTTTAACTTATTCTAGAATATCTTATAGAGTAGACTAAAACTAGTTTACTTACTATTTTCTAGTTTAATCTTATAATTATATAGTTATTATTTAAATAGTTTATCTATATCTTTATATAAGAAAATAGATAATAGGTTATAATATTCTTTAAGTATTTTAGTAATAGAATTAATATATATTTTTAGAGTTAAAGCTTTATTAATATTAGCTATTAATATAGCAAAGATTTTATAGTTAGATTACTAGAAGAATTAGACTAATATAATCTACTACTAAGCGGTTAAAACTACCGAGCGGTTAATAACCTACCTAATTTTAATTTTAAAGTAGGATATTTCTATAGCTATTAAGTAATTAATTATATAGTAATATCTATATAATTCTTACTATTTAGTATTTCGATTAGAGCTATTTTATACGTTTTAATACGGTAGTCTAACTTCTAATAGCGTTTGTAGCATCTTAATTAGTATAGTTAACTATAACTATTTAAGCCTTTTTATTATATTTAGCAGCCTTCTTATTATTACTTTACTAATTACAGCCTATCTAATATAGAGACGGTACTTATATCCTTAATTACCTTATATTTATACTCCTTACGCTTTATAAGTATTATATTTACCGCCTAGAGATCTCTATTCTCCATCTCTAAAAACGACTACCTATATACTATAAACGTAATACCTTTTATAAAACTTGTAAAACCCTTAAGTATTAACGTTAGTAAACTATCTTAATATTATTCTACGCGCTATTATATATATTATATCTAGTACTCTACCTCTAAATAATTATATAGTATTTATAACTACTATTTAGTTGGTTTTAAGAGCGGTAGTATTAGAGTTTATAAAACTTAGATATCGAGCTTTAAAATAATATAATCTAGACTAAATAGGACTAATCCGGACCCTTTAAAGCCTCTAGCTATATTTTTACTAGTAATAGTATTATTAAAGGCCGCTTTAAATATAGGTAGAAAGTCTTCTTTAGTTATATAATTAATACGGTACTAAATTAAGCTTTTAATCTCCTTGCTATATATACGCTTTAATAGACTAAAATAGCCTATATTAAATAGTTATAGAAGATAAGATAAGTATAGAGGTATATAAAATATAATAATATTACGTTCTTTATAATAATTATAAAATTCGATAGAATTATAGCTATTATAGCCGTCTATAATAAGTAGTTAATAGACGCTAGTAGTACTAGCTTTAGTATATTTATTAAAGTACTTAAGCTATTTAAACCTATATTTAATAAATATCTAGCCCTTCTTACTAATAGATAAAACCTACTAAGGTTTATCTATAATTAACTAATACTAGGTATTATATTATTATACGCTTTTAAGAATAATAAATAGTAGAACTAGCTAGCTATATATATTTACTACTACAATTACTATTATCTATTTAATATTACTAGGCTAGATAGATTTAGATATTTATCGCCTCTTAGTACTAGTAATAACTATTTTTAGACTAATTTTACCTATTTAAAAGCTAGTTTTATTAAAATTATATATATTTTTATTAAGAATACTATATTTAGCCTTAGTATTATATATAAAGTAAAACTAGCCTTAAATAATTTTAAGATTTTCATTTAGAGCTTTTTAATAGTTATATTATTAATTAACGCGTAATTTAAGTTCTAAAACGCGTAAAATAAAGTAATTAAACCAATTTTTACTAATAGGTTACTAACCGTAATTAAAAAGTAGTTTATTAACTATATTTTATAGTATATTAAGATTAGGCTAAAACCTACGCGTATCTATATTAAATATATAGTCTATAATCGACCTCTCCTCCAGCTCTATAAGATTCTTCGAATTAGGGGTATAATTAGCCCTATAAGATCTTCTATTACAGCGCTCTTTTAGGGTAGTATAGCTAACTTTAAACACCTATACTATAGCTAAATTTAACTTAAATTAACCTTATTTAAAAGCTTTATTTACTATAGTTATATCGGCTTTAAATAAGTATATTCTATTATATAGTTGTAGAAATATTACGAAAATTAATAGGGTGGTAGAAATTTTAGTAGGTTACTAACCGCTTAGTAGTTTTAACTATTTAGTAGTAGATTATATTAGTAGAGTAATATCTATATAATATATATTTAACTATAGTATAAACTTTAGATATTTAAACTTAAATAAATTATTTTAACTATAATTTTTATTTAAAATTAAGTTTGTTTTAGTTTTAAGTTCTTTTAACTAGTATAATATTTTAAATAGCTAGTAATAATATTAGATATAACTTAATAAGTAGAGTTTTAAATAGTACTATTTAGGCTTTAAATTATATAGGAGTTATAAATTAGTTATTTTAATATCTTCTTTTATATTAAATTTAGATAGTATATAGTTTTTAATAACTATTTAAATAGTTTATTAATAGATAGTAATATTAGTAGATTATAAATATTAAGTTAGGTATTAGTTAGTAGTAAAAACTAGCTATTTATTCTTATAATCTAGGTTTATATAATACTTATATATCTATAACTATCTTAGAATTAACTAGTATTTTTCTAATATAATTATATAAAGATATACTATTTCTAAATAGTTTAGATGTTAGAAAATTAAAATAACTAAATAGAAGATAGTCTCTCTATAAAAAAACTTCTCTATTAAAGTTAGTTAAGTATAAATTATATAGAAGTTATATCTTTTAGAGTTTTAGAGTATATATAAGGTCTTTATAAATATAGTTATAACTAGTAGCTTTAGTATTAATAAGAATATTAATATTTTACTAGACTAGATTTTAATAGATTAAAAAAGGAGCTAGAATCTAATAGTTCTATAACTATTTCTATAAAAGCTAGTTCTATAAATATATAGAGATTTAATATAAGTATAATTTTAAAAGATAATTTACTTCTAAAATAAATATTTTAATAATATTCTAGTTAGTAAAACTAGCTATATTTAAGAGTAAAAGTAATAGTTTTATCTATAAAATAATAAATATATTAAAAATTAGTTAGAAGATTAGTTAGAAGATTAAAAGTAGAATCTATAATATTATAGATACTCTTATAAGAATCTCTATACTAGACCTAATTAAGATTTAGAACTTTATATAACTAGAAGAATAAGACTAATATAAGATATATAACACGTTTAGTAGCTTAATTAACTAAGTAACTAAATAGAAAGAAATAGTAAGAGAACTAAATTATATTTAACAACTTTATAACTCTAACCTTTATAGCTTTTTATAGTTAACTTAAATATCCTTTATATACTCTACTTATATACTTCTATTATAAGTCTATAAGAATAATCCTCTATAGTATATAATTACTCTTAGTTATTATCTTATCCTATACCTAACTAATTAGAGGCTATTATACTTTAACTACTCTTATAAAGCTAAAAGAAGTAAGATTAGTTAAACTACTCTAGTTATAAGAAAAGAGATACTTTTAGTAAGTAATATAGGAAACTTATATAAATAGAATATTAGGATTAGCTAGTAAAGCTACCTCTTTAGAGGTAGGTATAATAACTATATTTATAAAAATATAGAACAAATTAATATAATAATAGAAACAGCTAGTTCTAGTAGATAAATAGATAAGAAGCCTAAAGAAGACTTAAGATAGCCTTTTTAAAAGTTTTAAAGAAATATAAAGAATAGTTAATAGTAAGTAAGGAATAGAACTTACGGGAATTATCTAGAAACTTAAATAAGTTAAAAGAATACTACTAATAATATATTATTAGTAATAAATTAAGTTAGTACTATTTAATAAGTTTAATAGAACTAGGTCTAAATTTAAAGGATTCCTAGTAGTAGTAAGAATCTATATTAATACTAACCTAAATATTATCTAGTATAAGAATAAGAAAGTACTATTTATAAGAACTTATTTAATAGGTAAACTATTTAACTAGTTCTAGTTCTTTTTAATAGATTTTAAAAACTACGCGGAAGAATATTAGAAAAGTAAAACTAAAATAATATTCATAAATTTAATATACTTCTAATAGAAATTTAAACTAGCGTTTAGAGATATTAATAAAATATAAATAGTAGAAGATAGATTTTATAACCTAGTTTAACTAGAATCTATTACCTTATATATATTAAGTTTTTAATAGCTCACGAATAAAGTTATATAGAACGACTATAGTATAATAGTAAAGTTCTATAAAGGATTAAAAATAGAGATAAGAAGAGTAATAATATATATAGAATAACCTTAGAATCTAGTATTATACTTTTAACTAGTAAAAAGAATTAATAATAAACTATACTACTTTAAAAATAAGAAAAGGTAAGTATACTATTAAAGGGTACGCTTTTTAGTAAGAGCTGCTAATATAGGCGGACCTATAGATTTAAGTACTACTAGAGAAAAGAAGTCTAAACTATAGGCGACTTAAAAAAGAAAGTAGATAAAGAAAGATATTAAGTACTATAATTATTAGAAACTAGAATATATAGTAAAAGAATACTAAAGTAAAAAGAAAGAGAAGAAAAACTAGCCTATAGAAAATAAACTGTAAGTAGGTAAAGAAAAACTAGCCGCAACTATAAAATATAGAACTCTATATTAGTCCTTCTATAATAAAAACGAGTATTAAATATACTAATAACTTAAAGAAGCTATAAAATATTAACTTTAGAAGAAAATATAACTTATAGTAATATAAAAATATATAAAAAGATAGCTAGAAGAAGTTTAGAAAAAATTAGATAAGAATAAAAAAATAAATACTCTATTATAAATAGAAGAAGCTACTATTAGAATATTAATACCTAAACTAGTATCTAAAGTATATTTTATATACTAATAAGAAATAATTAAATATAAATAGAAAACTCTAGCTTCTATAACTACTCTATAAAAAGAACTACCTATAAGATTCTATAATAAGAATAGACTAGAATAAGATATTATTAACGTTTATAAAGAATAGTAAAATACCTATTTTAAAGAGATCTGCTTCTTATACTTCTAAAAATAGATAGAAATAATAAAAGTAGTAGAAGGATATCTTAATATAATAGATTAGGATAAGGCTATATATATAGTACGAAAAGTAGTAGCCTTCTTATAAAGTAAAGTACTAGTAAAATACTAGGTACTAAAGGTATTATAATATAAATAAAAATAGGACTACTAGATTAGAAAAGATAATAACTTCTATATAAACTAATACTATCTAGTATATTTTAAGATAGTATAGATGTTATATATTAAACAATAATATAAGGCCTACTAAAAAAGAAAAGAAAATATAGGTATATAGCTAAAACAACTAAATAAAAATAAGGTACTAGAAAACTCTATAAAATAAGAAGCTATAATAAGATAGGAAGTTATTAAATAAACCTAAAACTATATAGTATTTAAATCTAAACTTCTACTATCTAAAGTATATATTAGAGGAAAACTATAGTATAAATATTTAGAGTAAAAATACCTAAAATATATATCTATAAAAGAAGTAATAGTTTATTAGCCTAAAATAACTTAACTATATAAGAATATAGGAGAATACTATTTTATAATATTAGAATAATATTATAGCTATAAGGTATATATACTTATTAATAGTAGAGTAATAAAGAATTTTATAGCTAGTAACTATATTACTAGAAAAGGAATACTTATAGTATAACTAGAATAACTCTATATAATTTAAACTATAGAGAAAAAAGACTTTTAGAAGAAAGTTATATATATTATAGAACTAGAAGAGTTTAAAATTCTAGAAACAACCTGATAAGAATAAATCTTCTAAATTATAGAAATTACTAACTATAATATTATCCTTAGAATTTTATAGTTAAGAAAGGAAAATCCTTAAATAAATTAGTAAACAGGATAAATTATATTTAAAAACTCTAGCTAGCTAGTTAAAAAATAACTTACTATAATAGTAAAAGAAGTAGTAAAAGAATTATTCCTAATAGGAAATATATTATATAGTATATTTAAAGAATACTAATATTTAATAAAATAACTTTAAAAACTACTATAATACTTATTTAAATATAAAGAATATAAAATAGTATAATATTTTAGTTATTTATAATAATTACTAGATAGATAATATAAATTAGTATTATATAGAGAAACTAGGTTAGCGTAATTATTTAGGGTATTAAATATTATAATATCTATTATAATATAGTAGAACTTATTAAAAAAAGAATATTAGAAATATATAATTTATCTAGTTTTATTTAGTTTAGTATCTATAATTAGGTATTAGAATTTAGTAAAGTAAGTAAAAAACCTACTTTAGTTTTACTTTAAGGTCTTTAGTTTACTCTATACTATAGTCTCCTTATTCTAGTTACTATAGGTAGATTCTAAGAAAGCGACTAAGCTATTTATAGAGTTAATATTCTTATCTATTAATAGATTAACTAATATTACTAGATTTTATTTTAGATAGAAATAGATATATAGAAGGTAGATATATTTAGTTAAATATTAGTTAATATTTTCTTCTAATTTATAGTAGAGCTTTCTAATAAAGTATAAAAACTCTAAACATTTACTAGAAAATATTAAAAGATTGGATAAATAGTTAAAATAGAAATATAAATTATATATAATTTTAAGTAGATTAAAAGTTAATATAAGTATCTATTTAAAAACTAGAGTTATAGCCTAAATTAGGCTAAAAGCGGGTAATAGTTCTATTACTATTAATATACTAGTAGCTAGTAGAGAAATAACTATTTAATAGCTACTAAATTCTTTTTATATTATTTTAAAGTCTAATTTATAATAGTTCTTTTAGGTTATTAAAGCTTCTACTAGTATCTTATTCTTCTATTATAAAGAGTCTAGTTTACTTTAGATCTTTTTAAGTATATTAATAAGTATGTTCTTATCTATAGTATATAATAGTAGATAATATAATATAATATTATAGATACTTATATATAGTTAGTTAATTATACTTTAAATAGTTAACTCTATTACTATATACTATATATAAATATTAAAATATTATATAAAAAATAGAAATATCTATATTATATAAGTTTTTATAGAAGTTAGGTTTATACTATTATATAAGCTAGCTAGGTTAGTAAAATCTTCCTCTATTATAGTTATAATAAGTTAGTTATATTCTAGCTAATAGCTAATAGCTATTACTAGCAGCTAGTTTAAATATTATAATAAGAGC
>ML986802.1:0-12162 GCA_010094045.1 Lojkania enalia
AGTAGATAAAGATATTATCTAGGTAAGTAATATAGAAGTTATCTAGATAGTCGATTAGTACGTCGTTTATATAGTACTAGTAAGTTATTAGGCTGTTATATAATCTAAAAGGTAGAACTTTATACTTATAGGTTCTATATCGAGTTTAAAAGGTAGTATATTTCTTAGAACTAGAGTCTATTCTAATCTTATTAAAGACTGTACGAATGTTAAACTTAGTAAAAATTACTACTTTAGTAGGCTTAAATAGAAGTTTATCTATATATAGTATTAGATACACGTTCTTATAGGTAAGAGTATTAAGTTTATAATAATCTATGTAGATATATAGGTTACTATTAGATTTGTAGACGTAAAGGATTAGAAATATAAAAGAGTTCCAACTCTACTTAATATACCTATACTATAGATTATCTATAATATACTTCTTAGTTACTTCTAACTTCTTAATATTCTACTTATATAATAGGCTATAACTATTAGGGAGGAATTCTATAAGGATAATCTTATAATTATAAAGGTAGTATTCTAGTAATTAATAAGCTACAGTTTTACTAAATATATTCTAATACCTATAGTATTTAAATAGTAATCGGAGATTTACTAGTACTTTATTTTTAGCCTTATCTTCCAGCTCTAGGACTTACTTATCTTTAATTAGCCGCTTAATTTCGTATAGAGATGTAGAGAAAAACTCGTTCTCTTTTCTCTTTATATTAAAGTAGAAAGTATTAGCTAAGATAAGAGTAATAATAGGAGAATAGACTTTCTTTAAATTAGGTTCGGACTTTATTATATATAGGCGTATAGAAGCTCTAAATTTATTTAAACTATAGGTTATAAGAGATTAATATAGTTTTAGCAGTCTTAATAGACCCTTAATATAATAGATAGTTAAACTACGGGACTGCTAATACTAGTTCTTTTCGTATAGAGCGTTGCGTTGTTAGATATCTAGCTCTACCTTCTTATTATATACTAGCTAAGTTAATTATATAAGAAGAGGAGGTAAAGAATTATAAGTAGTAGGATACTTAGAGAGCTATATAATCTAATTTTTATCCGTATCTAGCTGGAGTTGAAAATAATATAACTATTTAATACTAATAATACAATTCTAAGTACCTAAATCTATAATAATAAATAGGTAGTTTTAAATAGTTCTCTTATTAATTTATAGGTATAAGTAGATATACTAATTAACTAGGGTTTAGATTCGGTCCTAAAAACCTTTAATAGTAATTTTAAAGGGTAAATACTATATTAATATATATAGGGTTTAGGAGAGTAATCTAGCTACTATAGAATTAAGGAATAAGAAGCTTTAAGTATCTATATTAATAAGAGCGTTTAGTTGTATACTAACACCTTTTAAATATAGAATAGTAGAAATTTAGAAGTACTTTCCTCTAAATAAATATAATAAATTAATATTTAATAAGTTATACTTACTTAAGCCTAGAATAGAGAGTTTTCCTAGGCGTTTCTATTTCCCACCTAAAAACTATCTAGGTGGTACTTATTTACGTCTAGAAACTCTTCTTCCTTAATCTCTTTTTATTTAACCTCTATCTCTTATACTTTAAAAACTATATATTTGTTTATAAAGTATCCTACTTTACTATAATTATAGTAATTATCTAGAGTCGTATATCTTTTAGGTATAAGAGTCTTACTAGGTTATTAGAGAGCGATTATAGTAGAATAAGGTATTAATACTAGGGTAGATTAGAATAGTATTAGATTGTAGGTTACCTTAGATAAATTCTTAGAAACTTTCTAGTACTAATTTAAATTTATTTTAGCTGCAACCTATAAGCTAATAGTTTATTTTAGAAGGTTAGGAATACTTCTTCTTTCTATATTATAGGCTGTTAAGTAGACAACTATAGTATTAAAGAAGCTTTTCTATATAAGTTTAAAGCTAAGGTTTAGTATCTTTAGACTAGAGAGAATCTTATCCTATAAATAGAAGAACTACTTAGATTAAGATATAGATCTCCTAATAGCTGTACTAATAAAGCGAGCTTTAAAAGTTGGAAACGCTTCTCCCTTATTTATCTTTAGGACCTAAAACGCCTATTATACCTCTATCTCTTTATTACCTATAATAAATTATAATTGTAGAAGTAAAATTATTTCTTCTATATTCTTAAACTAATACTAGTCCGATTTAACTAGGTATTTTAGCTCTAGATACCCTTTTATAGTACTAGAAGTATATCTCTATACTAATACTATATATATACGCTCTATTCGATAATAATCTATATTAATCTTAAATCGGTCTAAGATTAAGGCTTACTATTATTTAAATGTTAGTTTACTACTATCTATAAAGCTGTTAATCTTAGGTATATATTTAGTAAGGTAGGCTTAAAGAGGCTTAAAGGTAGCTAAGAGGTTTCTTACTAGAAGAGTTGTAAAAGTTTCTTAGCGTATTATTAGTTCTAATTCGGTAGTTTATAGAGGTTAATTAGGACTAATAGTTCTCTATTATATTAAGCGTACGATCTCCTTTTATAAAATTGTGATTTATTCTTTAAGAGTTAGTTTACTTTAATTTCCCTCTAAATTAGATAGGTTCTTTATTATAGGTCTTATAGAGAGGGGTCCGCCTATTGCAGGGCCCCCTATAAGAGGTAATAGTTATTCTATACGTATAGATAGAAGTTTACTTTTACTATAACTTATACGTATATCGGTTCTAGTATAGGAATTAGAAGGTAAATTATAGTTAGATATCAGCGGTTACTTCTAATTCTAATAGGTTATTAGTAGTCTCTAAGTTTCTACTTAGGCGTACTCTACGTAGCTTTTCTAAAGGCAATTCTAATTATAGGGGATAGAAAGTTCTAAACTTAAAGGCTTTAGTTAATAGAAGATTTCTAAGATTCTATTTAGGTAACTAAATAATTTAATATAATAGTATATAAGTATTATAATCTAAACTAAATCGGGTATATCTTAAACTTAAATATAGTTAAATAAATAATCGATGCGATATTATTAAAGAGGCTATTACTAGTAGTATTAAGTTCTTCTATATAATATAATAGTATAGGTAAGATAATAGGTCTAAATATAGTATAAAACTACTTAAAGGTATATAGGAGTATATAAAAGTTTAGGGACCTAAGAATTCTATTAACACCTATAAGTTTTATATAAAAGGATATAGAAGAACTACTAAGCTACTTATAAGGGAGTATATAACTATATATAGATGGGAAAAGAGGCGGAGCTGGGGGTAAGATAAGATAAGTAAAAAGCTTTAGGATAAGGTTGCATATAAAGCTTTTCGTAGAACGATTTTTTCGCATCGTTATAATATATAAAAATTATACTTAATCTTACTATAGTAGCTATAATACGCTTTATACTATCTACTTATATCTAATCGCACTCTAAATTAGTATATTATAGCCTAAGTTTTCTCCTTATTATCCTTTTTAGTAATAATTATCTCTTCTTATACTTTTATTAAGGTCTCTTATACTTAAATCTACCTTTTTTTCTACTATTTCTATTTTATTACTACTTTATTTACTTTTTAAAGGCTGACGATTTTATTATATATTAACCCGATCTAATATATTACTTTTATAGAGCCTTTTTTAAGCTAATTTAGTTTCTTAATAATAGAAGTTAATAAAGAGCTTATATTCCTTTAAATCCGATTATAAATTAATATTAATTAAGCTTCTAGCTTATACGTATTACTTAGTATTTTTACTTCCTATAGAGTATTATCTTATACTAGTAGTATTAGCGTATAAAGCTTTATATTAAGCTTTAAAAGTACTACTTCTAGATTAAATAGAACTAGATTAACTCCTTAAAAGCTTATATAGATATTATCCTTTATAATTAATATATTAAAAGTAGCTTTAAAAGCTAGAAAGAATTTAAGTTTTATAATATAGTTAATATAATTATATATTAAAACTAAGATCTAATTTCTATATATATACTTTAATAGTAAAAAGTAGCCTATATCTAGTAGCTATAATAGGTATAATAAATAAGCTAGTATATAAAGTAGAATAATACTCTATTCTTTATAGAGTTTCTAGAAATTAAGCGAGTTATAGCTATTATAGCTATTAAAGATTAGTAGTTAATATACGTCTACTATACAATCTTTTATATACCTATAAAAGTACTTTAACTACTTAATACTAAGTTTATTTATTATCCAGCCGTTTTTACTAACTATAATAGCCTAGTTCTTAGATATATTATTACTTTCGTACTAGACAGAGAGATAGTAGTAGCTAACGATAATAATAAAGAGTAGAAGTATCTAACTAATAGTATTAATCTTCTAAATTATTAAAATCCATTTATAATTACTTAATTAAATTGCCTTTAGTTAATTATATCTTTCTATACCTATAATAACTAGTTATAATAAGATAATACCTATTTAAAAGCTAGATTTATTAAAGTTATATATATTTTTATCTATAATATTTTATTTCTCTTTAGTATACTATATAAGTTTAAGCTAGCCTTTAATTACTTTAAAATCTTTATATAAAGCTTTCTAGTAATTATAAAGCTAATTTAGGCGTGTCTTAAGCTTAGGAGTATATTTAATAAAGTTTCTAAACTAATATATATTAATCTAGCCTATATCGTACTTAGTAAGTAAACTATTAGCTATATTTTATATAGTAGCTAAAGTAGATATAAATTCTTATAAATCTAGGTTAAGTATATATTAAATAATAACCTCCTCTTTAGATTTTATTAGTCTCTTCAAATTAGGCTTACAATTATACTATAAGTAGATTCTAATATATTATTAGTATATAGTTGTTTAAATTATATTAAATATTAAAGTAACGCGTCTTTTACTATTTATTTAACTTCTTTTAGTAGCTAAGAAGGCTAAATTTACTTAATTCTCGTTTTAGGCTATATTTTATTATTTTATTATTATATTATTATTAAAAGCTTAAGTATTATATTTTAATAATAGGGTAGACTACTCGCTTATATAGGCCGCTTACTTATAAAGTATATTACCTCTAAAGTTAAGAATATATAATATCTTTATACTAAACCTACTATATAAAAACTTCTAGGACCCTCTACTAGAGTAAAAAGCTCTAAAACTACTTACTATCGCTATTAATAGAGTAGAAGAGTAGGAGGTTAAAAAAATACTAGCTAGTAAGTATTAGAAGTATAGCTCTATACTACTATACTACTATAACTAAAAGGTATAAATAATTAATATTACTAATTATAGTTGTAGAATAGTATATATATTCTTATATTATCTCCCTTCTTAATAGTATACGCCCTAGACGTTCTAAGAGATATAATATATAAAGGTAGGTATTAAAACTTCTAGTTCTACTAGATTAACCCTCTAGTTATTTCTAGTTACCTTTTAAATATATTTATACAGATATATTTATATATATATATTTATATATATACTAAACCTTTTAGTAACTTTTAGTATAGTATTTAAAGAGGCTACTTTACGCTTTAGCTTTTTTATAAAAAGCTTATTAGGCTAAACTAGCTCTTATACGAATGAAACTCGCGACCCTATAGTACCGCCTATTAACCCTATATACTAGGTAATATTAATTATAATATTAGAAGTATAACTCTATACTATTATACTACTATAATTAAAAGATACGAATAATTAATATTACTAATTATAGGTGTAGAATAGTATATATACCCTTATAGTAAGTTATATTATAAAACCTTTAAATACTATATAAAATAGGTAGAATATAATTCTAATCTAGTTTAATATAAAGTTTTAAATTTTATAGGTTTATCTTATAAGCTAAAAGCTTTTTATATTAAGTATCTAAATTAGTTAGAACCTTTAAAAGTTCTAACTAAATAGATTAAAGTATATAAGAATAGTATAGAAAATATAGATTATCTAATAGACGATAATATATAAGAGTTAAGTAGTAGATTAGAAAACTAAATTATAGGCCCGAAATTACTCCTCTATAATATCTAGAGGGTTTAATAGTAGACTATTAGATACCTCTCTAGTCCTCTCCTCCTCTATTCTTCTTCTTCTTCTTTTCCTCTAGACTCTCTCTAAACCTTCTCTATTTTATCTTTAACCGTCTAAGAATACTATAATATTAGTTTAAAAGCTAGATATTAGAGCTTCTAGGGCTGAAATCTAATAGAGTAACTTAATACCCTAGTAGAATAAAACTACCTAAATACTAGCTATAGAAAAGCTAGCTTTCTAACTCTTTATAATCTAGACTATAAGCGCTAGACTATAAATAGATTCTAAAATAGCTTTAAAGGCTATCTTTTTATCATTCTTATCTTCTATATATTAGGCTACTACTTATAGTTTAAGATAGCCCTAGAAGACTAAAAACTCTTTCTTATAATAGAAGGAGATTTATAAGTGTATTAGTAGTAAATATTCTACTAGTATTAGATACGATCTATATAGGGTTATACTTTTTATTTTATAAGGTATAATACTCGCATTTTTTTAATCTTAGAAAATAGTAAATATTATATACTACCTATAAGCGAGTATATATATAACCTAAAGGTAGATAACTTAAAAGACTTCTAAAAAGGTTTTAAGAGGTAGATAGAATAGTATATTAATTAATTTTTTTTCTATAAAGTATTAGTAATATTTTAATAATTAATAGTTTTAGAGACGTATAATAATATATATAAAGTAGAAGTTATTATTTAGTTAAGAAAACTTAGTTAATAGTAATCTAGTAATATATTAAGGTTAGTAAATATTTATTACTATATGCGACGAAATTGTAATATTAATAAACTATTATAATAGTAGTTACTAGCTAATATATAGGTTAATTATACTTACTATAAAAATCTTACTTAATATTATATTAATATATAAATATATTTTTATAGGTAACTATATATATTAGTTTTTACTAATAAATACCTTCTTAAAGAAATTTCTTTATACTAGAACCTATCTATAATAGCCCCGATTCTCTCCTAAACTAGCGTAGATAGAGACTATTAGCTTATAAGAAGGGGAGTAGTATAATAATGCGAAGAAATTGTTCTATAAAAAGCTTTATATATAACCTTATCTTAAAGCTTTTTACTTATCTTATTCTACCCCCAACTCCGCCCCTTTTCCTATCTATATATAGTTATATACTCTCTTATAAGTAGCTTAGTAATTCTTCTATATTCTTTTATATAAGGCCTATAGATATTAATAGAATTCTTAGGTCCCTAAACCCCTATATACTTCTATATACCTCTAAGTAGATTTATACTATATTTAGACCTATTATCTTACCTATACTATTATATATAGTAATAAACTAGCTAGCTAACTTAAGTTCTATAGATATACTTTAATAGTAAGAAGTAGCTAATATTAAAAAGCTATAAGATATATAAGATATAGGTAAATATATAGAGAGTAATAATTTTATTCTACTTATAAAAAAATAGGAATTTAATAGAGTAGTAGCTTTTATAGCTATTAAATATAAATAGCTACTATCTACTTTTTATATAACCCTTTATATATAAATTAAAATACTTTCTATTTAATTCTATACTTATTTATTATCTATTTATTCTCGCTAATATTAATTACCTAATCTTTTAGTAGATTTTTACTATATTAAACTACCTAGTAGTATTTTACTTTAAGAATTATATATAGTAGAATTAACTACTCTACTAAACTAATTCTCTAAATAATAATAGTCTACTTATAATTATTTAGTTATATAGTTTTTAACCTATTATATTATTTTATTTCTATAATAACTATATAGCTAGTTAATATACCTTATAAGTAAGCGGCCTATATAAGTAAGTAGTCTACTCTATTAACTTTTTTAACCTTTATATATATATATATAGCATAATAACTAAATAATATAATAGTAATCTACAACTTATATAATTATTCTATAAAAACTTCTATATTCTTCTAATATATATAAGAATTATATCTAATTTTACTATAGTAGCTATAGTACGTTTTATACTATCCGCTTATATTTAATTATACTCTAAATTAGCGTATTATAGTTTAAATTTCTTCTTTATTATCCTTTTTAATAATAATTATCTCTTCTTATATTTTTATTAGAGTCCCTTATACTTAAATCCGCCTTTTTTCTACTATCTCTATTTTATTACTACTTTATTTACTTCTCGAAAGCTAATAATTTTATTATATATTAACCCGATCTAATATATTACTTTTATAAACCTTTTTTTAAGTTAATTTAGTTTCTTAATAATAGAAGTTAGTAAAAAACTTATATTCCTTTAAATCTAATTATAAATTAATATTAATTAAGTTTCTAACTTATATATATTATTTAATATTTTTACTTCTTATAAAGTATTATTTTATACTAGTAGTATTAGTATATAAAGCTTTATATTAAGCTTTAAAAGTACTACTTCTAGATTAAATAGAATTAAACTAGCTTTTTAAAAACTTATAATATATTCTACTATCGAAGCAGCTAAACTATTAAAGTAGCTACTTTTTCTTAGCGTAATAAATACTAGATATAAAAAGTTAATTTACTTAATACTAATAAGAAATCTTATATATAATATACTTTTATCTAATTTAGAATTTCCTCTACTATCCTTTTAGCACGTATAAGTATTATATCTAGTCTTACTATAGTTACTATAGTAGCATTAAGCTAGTTAAGCTCTTTCTTAAGTATTAGTACTAACGTACAGCACAAGCGAGCTGATTACCTAAGCGAGCTAATTATAATACTAAGACCCTACTAAAATCGTAATAATTATACTTTATAGTATTATACTACAACTAATAACTGTAGAATTAATTTAGAAAGAAGCTAGAATATAGCTTATACTTTAAGCTCTTTAATAAGATGTGATACTAACTATACGTCGTATTGCATTAATCTATAATATCTCCTAAAGTATACTTAGTATATAAAGGTAAGAAATAGCTTTATAACATAATTGCCAGCCTAATTTAATAAAGCTTAGTAAGACTAAGGAGTAGATAATTGTTTAGCATATACTAGATCTAGATATAAGAGGATTTCTGCCGCAGCTTACTACTGTTTAAGATATAGCTAATTTACTACTAGCTGCGCGCTCTACTAGCTAGGTTAGAAAGAACTAGGTAGAGAACTTTATTAAACGTACGCCTAAGCTTAAGGTTAAATTCAATTAAAAGTACGACTATTTAAGAGCTAAATATAAGAATTCTAAGGTTATAGAAGGCTAGTTCTACCTTGTATAGAATATAAAGGCTAAGTATAGTATTATCGACGAAGATATATATAACTTTAATAAATTAGACTTTATAATAGACGTAATATTAATAGAAGTAGTAGTTACTAGCTCTAAGAAATGGAATTGACTAAAGCAGCTCCAGCCAGGTAATTATAAGTAGACTATAGTTATCTAGGGTATTAACGCGATAGGATAAGCAATACTATCTTTTATTATTTTTATAGGTATCTACCACCTCTCTATATAGTATAAAGAAGATAATATTCTATTAACCTAGGCTATATAGGTTACTAATAACAGCTAGACAATAAATAATATTAGTATTAAGTAGTTAAAGTACTTTAACGCGTATATAAAGGATTATACTATTAGTACATATTAATTGCTAATTCTTAACAGCTATAAGAGCTACAACTCGCTTAAATTCAGGTAGCTCTATAAGGAAAAGAATATTATTACTCTCTATATACCTCTACATTCGTCGCATCTATTACAGCTACTAGATATAGGTTATTTCTCGCCTTTAAAAACTACGTACAGGCGCTAAGTCAAGCAGCTAATATATAGTTATATTAACTATATTATAAAAATTAAGTTCTTACCCTACTTTAAAGTAGCTTTTAACGTAGCAATTATAAAGAGTAATATTCTAAGTAGCTTTTAAGGTACTAGTCTAATTCTATTCGACCTAGATATAGTACTATTAAAGCTCGAAGTTTAACTGTATATACTAATACTTTTTATAGTTGAAGATACTCTTTAGAAGTTAAAAATACTAAGTAATTCTATTAAATTTAGGTTTTAATCTATATACGTTCGATTAAGAGTTTAAAAGTACTTAAATAGCTCGTCTATTTTAATAGTAGAGGTATTTAAACAGTTTATAAAGGGTGCTATATATATAATATATAAAAACGTACTATTATACGCTTAGATTACTAAGCTTTAAGCAGCTAATAAGGCTGCTATATAACGTCGATTATATAAAAGAAAGCGTATATAGAAGAAAGGTAACCTAATAATTAAAAAAGGCGCTTAATTAACTACTCTAAAAGATTTTAGCGCTTATACTAATAGGAAAAAGAGTAGGAAAAAGGCGCGTGTTAATAGAGATCAGCCGACTTAAAGGTGCTATAGGTAGTATAGTAAGGCTGGGTATAACTCGCGGACGTGTAAAAATAATACTATAGATATAGAAGAATAGGCTACTATACTATATAGTACGATAGAATATAAGAAAGTATAATATTTTGCGAAAAGTAGTCGCGATTTTAGTATAGTTTTAGCATTATAATCAGCTTGCTTAGGTAATCAGCTCGCTTATACTGTACGTTACAAGTTTTTTTAAAGGGCTAAGAATATATAGATATTTTAATAGCTATATATAAAGATCCCTTACTATATAATACTATACTACTATACTAAATATACTTTCTTTTATATGTTTTATACTTAGTTACTTCTTCTAATTACTTTTTAAGCTTAGAGTTACGAGTTTAAAGAAGTATATTCTAATATAGTATTAACTTAGCACCTTCTATAAGCTATAAGAATCCTTCTTAAACATCTTTTAGTAATTATATAAAGGACTTTTATATAAGTATTAATTGTAACCTAAATTTATATATATTACTTAGAGTTTTAGACTATTAAGAGTTTTTTTATAAAAGTAGTTCTAGTAGAGTATATAATTATATATTAAAGTAATTTAATATAATCTATACGTTTAGAGGAATAATTCCTATTACTTTAAAAGCCTTTTAATAGTTCTTATATGTAAATACGTTAAAAAATACATTCTTAAAGGCTAGAAAGAAGCCTTCTTTATTAATATAGTAGACGTGTTAGTACGCTAAGTCTTATATATACTATAAATACTTTAGCTTTAATAGTAAAAAGTAAACTATATTAAAAGGCTAAAGTATATATAATAAATAAGAAGGTATATAAAGTATTAGAATCTTTTATATAAGGTAGTAATCTTTAAATTTCTAGTTAAGGTAGCTTTTATAGCCGTCTAAAATAAGTAGCCTATATAATTCTATCTAACGTATCTTTATATATTTATTAAAGTACTTTAACTATTTAAAACTAAGTATATTATTTATCCAGCCGTTCTTAGAAACTAAAATTTTCCAATTATATAATATACTTACTTCTTTATACTATATAAAAATATAGATATATCTTTTATAAATAATAAATAGTAAGGTTGTATATATAGTAGTATAGATATTCTAGATAACTATAACCTACTTATAATTATCTAGCTATATAAGAGTAGGCCTTATATAATATTCTAAACCTATAATAACCTTTATAGTACTAATAATATCTATCTAAAAGTCTATCTTATTAAAGTTGTAAATATTATTATTATATATACTATATTTTGCAATTATATCTTATATAAGCTTAAACTATATATTAATAACTTCTAGGTTCTTTTATTTTATTCTTTAATAATCTTTTACTTAATTAAAAGCTATTTTAAACTTATTTATACGCGCTATAAATTATTTAGACTAATTCTTTTCTATAAGTATTCTACTATATACGCCTAATAGTTTATCTACTATATCTACTACCTTATATAGCTGGGGCGTAAATTCTTATAAATTAAGGTTAAGAATATATTATACGATTGTTTATTCTTCGGTTACTATAAACTTCTAGCGATTTAATTATATATAAGAGCGAAATGCGATTCTATAAAATCGAGTAAAGAGTTGTTAATATTATATATTAAAAGTTATAGTAGTATATTATATACTCTTAAATTAGCCTAATTTATACGCTTATAAGATAAGCTTAATTCTACCTTCTTATTAAATTAATAAAAGGTTATATTGTAGATTTATTATAGTTTATACATAGTATTTATAACGCTAA
>ML986802.1:38362-53298 GCA_010094045.1 Lojkania enalia
ACTTTTATATAAGTATTAATTGTAACCTAAATTTATATATATTACTTAGAGTTTTAGACTATTAAGAGTTTTTTTATAAAAGTAGTTCTAGTAGAGTATATAATTATATATTAAAGTAATTTAATATAATCTATACGTTTAGAGGAATAATTCCTATTACTTTAAAAGCCTTTTAATAGTTCTTATATGTAAATACGTTAAAAAATACATTCTTAAAGGCTAGAAAGAAGCCTTCTTTATTAATATAGTAGACGTGTTAGTACGCTAAGTCTTATATATACTATAAATACTTTAGCTTTAATAGTAAAAAGTAAACTATATTAAAAGGCTAAAGTATATATAATAAATAAGAAGGTATATAAAGTATTAGAATCTTTTATATAAGGTAGTAATCTTTAAATTTCTAGTTAAGGTAGCTTTTATAGCCGTCTAAAATAAGTAGCCTATATAATTCTATCTAACGTATCTTTATATATTTATTAAAGTACTTTAACTATTTAAAACTAAGTATATTATTTATCCAGCCGTTCTTAGAAACTAAAATTTTCCAATTATATAATATACTTACTTCTTTATACTATATAAAAATATAGATATATCTTTTATAAATAATAAATAGTAAGGTTGTATATATAGTAGTATAGATATTCTAGATAACTATAACCTACTTATAATTATCTAGCTATATAAGAGTAGGCCTTATATAATATTCTAAACCTATAATAACCTTTATAGTACTAATAATATCTATCTAAAAGTCTATCTTATTAAAGTTGTAAATATTATTATTATATATACTATATTTTGCAATTATATCTTATATAAGCTTAAACTATATATTAATAACTTCTAGGTTCTTTTATTTTATTCTTTAATAATCTTTTACTTAATTAAAAGCTATTTTAAACTTATTTATACGCGCTATAAATTATTTAGACTAATTCTTTTCTATAAGTATTCTACTATATACGCCTAATAGTTTATCTACTATATCTACTACCTTATATAGCTGGGGCGTAAATTCTTATAAATTAAGGTTAAGAATATATTATACGATTGTTTATTCTTCGGTTACTATAAACTTCTAGCGATTTAATTATATATAAGAGCGAAATGCGATTCTATAAAATCGAGTAAAGAGTTGTTAATATTATATATTAAAAGTTATAGTAGTATATTATATACTCTTAAATTAGCCTAATTTATACGCTTATAAGATAAGCTTAATTCTACCTTCTTATTAAATTAATAAAAGGTTATATTGTAGATTTATTATAGTTTATACATAGTATTTATAACGCTAAGAAAAAGTAGCTACTTTAATAGTTTAGCTGCTTTAATAGTTTAGCTGCTTTAATAGTTTAGCTGCTTTAATAGTTTAGCTACTTTAATAGTAGAATATATTATAGAATTTAATTTATAAAGAAAATCTACTAACTTATATAGAGAGGTTTAAGACTACTAAGCCTAGCTTATTAGATCTATTCTACTATATTTAATACTTCTACTATTATTATATATATAGGTTGTACTATACTTTATTATCTAACTAATTATCTCTCTAGTTCCTATAGTCTTACTACTTACTATTTAATAGTTGGTCTATAATATACGTCTATTTATTATTATCTTATTAGTTCTTATCTAAATTAACCTATATAGTAGCTAATATTAGATTAAACTCTAACTATAGAAGTAGTACCTCTTAATATTCTATATTTATAATATAATACTTATATAAAAGTTCTTTATATAATTACTAAAAGAGGTATAAGAAGAATTCTTATAACTTATAAAAGGCACTAAATTAATACTATATTAGAATATACTTTAAACTTATAACTTTAAGCTTAAAAAATAATTAAAGAAGGTAACTAAGTATAAAATATATAAAAGAAAGTATATCTAATATAGTAGTATAGTATTATATAGTAAGAAATCTTTATATAAAGCTGTTAAAGTATTTATAGCCTCTTAACTCTTTAAAAAAGCTTGTAATACTAGTAATTAAAAAAGAGCTTAACTAGTTTAACGCTACTATAGTAACTATAGTAGAATTAGATATAATACTTATACGTGTTAAAAAGATAAAGAAGAAGATTCTATATTAGATATAAGTATATTATATATAAGTTCTCTTTATAGTATTAAATAAATTGGCTTTTTATATATAGTATTTATAATACTAAGAAAAAGTATCTAGCTTAGTAATATATCCGGCTTCGTAATAGAATACGTTATAGAGAGTATTATTAATCTTAATTTAATCCTTCTTTTATTAGTTATATTAGACTCTTACCTAGTTCTAATCTATTATTTATATTAAGGTTATCTCCTCATATATAACTCTACTAGAAGAGTATCTTTCTATTTCCCCTTCTAGATTTATCTTTAGAGTCCGGAACTTACTTATATTAGGGAGGAGAGGTTCTAACTTATAGATTTTAACCTTTTTAGGAGGTACGCTTAGATCTAAATATTCTTATACTTTTAGCTTGCTAGCTATTAGTTTACGCTGCTTAAGCTAATCCTCCTAATCGCTAGGGGTACTAAGTATCTTCTTCTTAAATATAGCTATAGAGGGGTGTGCAACCGTTGCAACACCAGAAATATACTAGGATATATTAATACTGGAGAATAAAATAGCCTTAAACACAATACAGCATGTTAATAGGCTTATAAAGTGCAGAATCTGTATATAATACTGAAAGAATAGCCTTAAACACGATCCGGCGTGTTAATAGGCTTATAAAGTACAGAATTTGCACGTAATTCTGATAGCTAAGTACCTAAAGATCGTTGGTAAACGATAAAGATGATGATATTGCGATATTACGATACTAAATAAAAAAGGAGCGATATTAATCGTAATATATAAATTGAGTTGCAGTTATTTTAGTGCGGTAACCGGGCTCATAACTGTGGTGAGAGGCGAATCTTGTCTCAGGGAGGGAGATGAGGAGCTGAACTGGTTGATTGAAGATGGCCAGCGGGCCATATTTATGTACATGAAAAAGGGGTATATCAGCTGATATCCAGCGTGACATCCGGCGTGATATCGACCGTGATATCGTACGTCGATATCTGATACAGCTCGGCAGACTAGCCAAAAATCCCCATGGAAATAGATATCTGTACATTAAACGTTCTGGAGGGTCCTTGGCTCGATTGATAAATATATTTTGACAGAAAGAAGTCGATTTCAAGATGATACAGGAACATTCACAAATTCATGAAGCTGAACGAAAATATCGACAAGAGTGCGTCGAGTTTGTTCCTTTAACAAAAACAATATCAGTGTCTCTATTTATCTCTATGACCCAAAATAACGATGCGAGTCTAGGAATAGTCGTCCTTGACTCTGCGTTGAGACTCGGTATCAAAAAAACTACCGCGGTTGGTAGATCGATGCGAGCGGGTAGAGTGCTTCCGTCGAATTCCCGATACCGAAGAATCACGGGACAGAGCACCCCCGCAGCAGAACAATACAGTGGCAATCAGGAAACAAGCGACAGCGGCCCACGTAAATGCATAGAGCTTGACGCCAAGTTTGGCAGACTGGCCGCTGCGACGGAAGGCGTTCCGTCCCTTGATAGTCCAGGACCTAGGTCTAACTTAGCAGGTGTTTCTCGGTCGAAGCTTAGGGGAAGAAGCGAACTCACGTCATGAGAGCTGCGGCAAGGATCTGGAAGAAGAGAGCAATGGCGGTAGTCAAGGCAGATAGGTAACCACCCAATCGGCTACATAGTGCAAGAAGACCGGCGAAGAGCGCAATTACGGAGAAAAAAAGGGCGATTAAGAAGAAGGCGAACATGAACCGAGACATGTAGTAGTAATGGTTAGTTCCAATAAATGCTTCCGGAACATTCTGTCTCGCATCAAAGTTCCTTGGCGGATCGAAGGGAAGGGCTGGCACAGGGGCTCCGCAGTTGGCGTTGTGTCCGCTCGAGGTGTCAACACCGCAAACGGCGAAGAAGGTCCACCGTGAGGGATTGCGAGCGTTAGGGATACCGTTAGTGGAAGCTTCAAGAAAGTAGAATTGGTTTTCGGGGAAGCTGTTCACACCGCCAGACAGAATTGAAAAGAACTGGAGTAGAATGCCGCCGGCGAGGATTATTAGGGAGAGAAGGGCGATAATTGGGCCTGAGAATGTTAGAAGCCCATAGTGACGAGCGGGGATTTGCGACATGGTTGTTGGGGCTAACTTACGAGCAGCCATTTGCGAAGACTATAGAAGATGATTAAGAATTATTCAGCGGAGGATGAGTATAAGACAGGACCAGGGCACAGATGAGATAGGAAATGAATTTCACGGTAAAAGCTGGCAGCAGGTTTATAAAGGTAATGGCATTGCCAAGGCTGTGACGTAGTTTCTCTCGAGCTTTATATTCAAGCGCACACGGCTTCAGACCAGGGCCCAGTAGCTCGGCCGCTGCTAGATGAGATCACGCAAGCCGTGATATCCGTCTTGCACCATGCCGAGGAACAGCTACAATACCTACTACGCTCACTTTGGCGACTAGGGCACGGGGAAGTGCTAATGAAAGTGAAAAGGTCACGTGAGGACAAGCAGTGGGGTGCAGAAGGTCATCCAAATCCACGTGACGAGTTAACAGTCCGAAAAGATCCATCTCCTTCCGGAAGGGATAAAGTTCCGGGGTACTCCTTCAACCCATAGGCAAGCGTGTTTTGCGAATAAAACCAATACTTGTGTAGTAGGTTCGCCGCACACCGTACACTGATTTGGTAACATGACATTTTACTGAGGTCCGCTTGCACCCAACCCTCTCACTAACCCTGTATGAGCCAACATGTCATCTGCTGTCTGGCCGCCTATCGAGCCCAACCAACTAACCAATGCTCAGGTGGGATCTCAGGCCCGCGAGCTTGAATGGCTCCTTCAGGAACTACGCGGCACGCTGCAGTCGCTGAAGGCCGGTCTTGAAGAGTGCGCTACCTTACTGGCTCCTTCAGAATCCGGTTCTACGCTCGTATTGTCTTCTGTGCGGTCTGAGAGCCTCAAGGGACTCGTCACTCGCGTCGGCACCAGAATTGTGAAAGGCGTGAGTCCGTCCATCTATATCAGCCGCGCAGGGGCTAATGAAGGAACCTCAGAATGTGAAGCTACGATTGTCGAGCCTCCCTCCGCCGAGAGGCTCGACCTCATACGATCTCACCGTATCCTCTGCACCGGAAGCGCCCACTCTCGTCATTCAGCAACTGACCTCGGTGCGGACGTTGATTAATGCCTCTCTGGATGTTATCGACGTTACGCTATGGACTGGGGACTCCACAAATGCCAACTTCGTAGTGGGACAATTGCGTCTGCTACACGATAATATTCAAGAAGCACGGCAGGCTCTCAAGGGTTATTCAGATGTTCAGCAGGCATGGTGGAAAGACCCAATAGATGAAAGGGTATGAACTTGCTTATCTTCCATCCACTTGTGACTAATCGTGCCAATTTAGACGTTCGATCCACCCCTTCCGTCAAACGTATCGTTTCATCTATTCATATTTGATGCCGCATTGCTTCTCGAAATCCGAACCCTTGAGATTCAAAATCCAGGCGAGGAATCCCATACTAGTTTCAGCATTCGGGATAGGCTTGCCGTTGCTCTCGGGGGTGCTCGACTCCCTATTCACGATGAGGCTGATCGCATATTTATATATAAAGGTCAGGAGGTTCGGGTTAAGGAGAAAATAAGAGTAGAGAGCCAGGATCCTGCGCTAATATCGGCTATGGCTAAATTAAATGCCCTGGAGCATAGTGTAGCCCTCAGTCGAAAGGCGCTTAATATTGTAATTGGTCGAGAGGAGTAATTATAATGCTAGCTCTTATAACTAATAATGCTGGCTTCAGTATGTAATGTAAGAGCGACACTGAAAGAGTACGATAGCACCACGTCGACAGAGGTACGATATCCCACTAAATCTTTATATCTCCACGGAGACCCTGTCACCCTGTTTAAATCTCCGCGGTCTTGTCCGAAAAGGTACTAGTAGCATATCACGTTATCGGTAGCGGGCGAATGAGCCGAACAAATTTAGGAGTGCTCGCTGCTTGCCTTCCATTGTCGAATTTGTTCTTATAACTTGTATTGCGAGTCTGTTTTCGTACTCATTCCGTGCAAAGGTAATGGCACCGATCCTAGCCCCGGCTCTCCTTACTGCAATTGACTCAACGTCCCATGTCCACCTAATAGTTGGGTCAAACCCACTTGCAAGCGCTCGGTGCTCGCGCTCTGTTGAGGTTGGCGCAAAACCTATAGTGCTTGCTCCGGAGGATGCAACCGTACACTATAGTCTAATGAAACGAATTGAAGATGGACAAGTGACTTGGCTAAAGCGCAATTTTCGAGACGAAGACCTAACCACTCTTGGTCGTATAGAGGTAGATAATGTTGTGGATGCAGTATTCATAACTAACAGTGGAAAAAGTCGTCAAAGTATACCACCCACCCGAAGCGCCTCTCGTCCTACTAGCACACTAACGGTTATCAGGCACTCAGATTTCCACGCTATGTCGCCAGCTTCGAATTCCGGTCAACGTGGCGGATGCTCCCAATTTATGTTCATTTACCCTCCTCTCAACCTACTCTGATGGACCTCTGCAAATTGGTGTCACCACCTCAGGGAAAGGGTGCAAACTTTCAGCAAGGATACGACGAGAGATTGCAGCAGCACTCCCTTCGACTCTTGGCGAAGCCGTTGAGAGGCTAGGAACTATGCGAAGACGTATATGGGAAGAGGACCACGCAATGGAGCTTTCTCAGGATCTCGAAGTGGATGAAGAGGATATTGGGCAACCCGCCACTTTCAATCAGCTCATTACTGCAGAGGGTATCGAAGCAGCGCGTAGCAGGCGAATGCGCTGGTTGGCACAAATATGCGAGTACTGGCCTCTCCGACGCCTTGCCGCGATATCTGATACCGATGTCGAGGTCCTGCTCAGAGACTATGCCGAGTCGAACGCTTCAAGAGGAGAAAATGATTTGAAATATGGTCCAGGGCACCAAGGTCGCCTATTACTCGTTGGTTCAGGACCCGGAAACCCCGAACTCCTCACTCGAGCAGCACACAAGGCAATTCTATCTGCGGATCTCGTGCTTGCCGATAAGCTAGTACCAGCTCCTGTGCTAGACCTAGTCCCGCGCCGTGCTATTGTGCATATAGCAAGAAAATTTCCTGGCAATGCCGACAAGGCTCAAGTAGAATTTCTTGAATTAGGGTTACAAGGATTGAAAGCTAGAAAAGTTGTTGTACGAATAAAGCAGGGCGATCCGTATATTTATGGGCGTGGTGGGGAAGAGTATGACTTCTTTCGGTCGCATGGATACATTCCAGTTGTTATCCCCGGAATCACCAGCGCTCTGAGTGCTCCCCTTTTCGCAGCGATTCCAGCAACACACCGCAGCGTTGCGGATCAGGTCCTCGTGTGCACCGGTACGGGAAGAAAAGGAGCAGCCCCTGATCCTCCAGAATATGTGCCAACACGTACGGTTGTGTTCTTAATGTCGTTACACCGATTATCGTCACTTGTAAAAAGCTTAGTCGATGGCAAAGCATACCCTCTCGATACGCCTTGCGCCGTGCTAGAACGTGCGAGCTGTCCGGATCAAAGAGTCATCAGAACAACACTAGAGCATGTTTGCGCTGCTGTGGAAGAAGAAGGTAGTCGACCGCCTGGATTATTGGTGGTGGGAAGCTCTTGTAATGTGCTCGCTCGGTTTCACCATAGATGGGTAGTTGAAGAAGGGTTCCATGGCCTAGACAATATTGGGGTCGAGAGGGATTTGAGTGAGGCTGTGAGCACGTAAAACAGTCATTTGGATGATACCTAATAGGAAAGTAGCCAGTACGGTGCTGGAATCAAATTCATAATTTTGAAAAGCATTTTACTCCTTCAATTCGCAGGTTGCATCTATATATTTTGACGTAGATGATAGGCCCAGCTTTATCATCAGGTATAGAGGGATGTGTTGCGGTCCTTGAGATATTGGCTGGTGTACTAGAAGAATATCTATTGTGAACAGAGTTTACGATATTTACTATAGTTGCTATAGGTGGCTTCAAGCCCATAAATATCAGTGAGTTGAGGTTAACGTACCTTACAAGCGAGCGGTCCACCCTATCAACTTTTTCAACCGTTATATATGTATAGCTCAACAACCAAGTAATATAATAACAATTTACAACTTGCGCGATTATTCTATAGAAATCTCTGCATCCTTCTAGCATATACGAGAATTATGGCCAGTCTTGCTGCAGCGGCTACAGCGCGCTTTGCACTATCCGCTCGTACCTGATCGCACTCTAAATTAGCGTATTATAGCCCGAATTTCCTCCTTATTATCCTTTTTTGTTGATAGGGCTCCTATAGCTAGCTGCATAGTGGTGCGAGCACTAGTTGGCTAGGCATAAGACAGTTGTACGGTGTACACAGCGTACGGGGATAGTAGGGTGGGCAACAGGTTTCTGGTTATCGCTCTATCTCTTCTATGTACAAACGGCGCGAGCGATATTTAAGGAGGCGCGCGCGGCGCACGGGCATCACGTGCGTAGTCCCGTGATACCCCTGCTAGCTATCGCCCTATCGCTCCGGCGTACGGACATTTTTAGTAATAATTATCTCTCCTTATACTTTTATTAGAGTCCTTTATACTTAAATTCGCCTTTTTTTCTACTATTTCTATTTTATTACTACTTTATTTACTTTTTAAAGGCTAATAATTTTAATATATATTAATATAATCTAATATATTATTTTAATAGAACTTTTCTTAAACTAATTTAACTTCTTAAAAATAGAAGCTAGTAAAAAGTTTATTTTTTTTAAATTTAATTATAAATTAATATTAATTAAACTTTTAACTTATAATATAAAATACTATTAAATAAGTTACTCTATTAAATAAACTAAAATTTCTTAGTAGTAAATATAATAACTATAATATATAACGTATTCTACTATTAAAATAGCTAAACTATTAAAGCGGCTAGTTTTTTTTAGTATTATAAATACTATATACGAACTATAATAAATCTATAATATAATCTTCTATTAATTTAATAAGAAGATAGAATTAAGCTTATTTTATAGGTATATAAATTAGGCTAATTTAAGAGCGTATAATATACTACTATAACTTTTAATATATAATATTAATAACTTTCTATTTAACTTTATAAAATTATATTTCGCTCTTATATATAATTAAATTACTAGAAACTTATAGTAACTAAAGAATAAACAATTATATAATATATTCTTAACCTTAATTTATAAGTATTTATACTTTAGTTATATAAGGTAGTAGATATAGTAGATAAACTATTAGATATATATAGTAGTATATTTATAGAAAAGAATTAGTCTAAATAATTTATAATATATATAAATAAGCTTAAAATAGTTTTTAATTAAGTAAAGAATTACTAAAAAATAAAATAAGAGAATCTAAAAGTTATTAATATATAGTTTAAGCTTATATAAAATACAATTATAAAATATAGTATATATAATAATAATATTTACAACTTTAATAAGATAGACTTTTAAATAGATATTATTAATACTATAAAGGTTATTATAGGTTTAAAATATTATATAAGACCTACTCTTATATAGTTAAATAATTATAAGTAGGTTATAGTTATCTAGAATATCTATACTACTATATATATAACCCTACTATTTATTATCTATAAAAGATACGTCTATATCTCTATATAATATAAAAAAGTAGATATATTATATAATTGGAAAATTTTAGTCTTTAAGAACGGCTAAATAAATAATACGCTTAGTTTTAAGTAGTTAAAGTACTTTAATAAATATATAAAAATATATTAGGTAGAGTTATATAAACTACTTATTTTAGACGGCTATAAAAACTACCTTAACTAGAAATTTAAAGATTACTACTATATATAAAAGATTCTAACGTTTTATATACCTTCTTATTTATTATATATACTTTAGCTTCTTAATATAGTTTACTTTTTACTATTAAAGCTAAAGTACTTATAGTATATATAAGACTTAGTATACTAATATATCTACTATATTAATAAAAAAGGCTTTCTTCCAACTTTTAAGAACGCGTTTTTTAATATATTTACGTATAAGAACTATTAAAAGACCTTTAAAGTAATAGAAATTATTCCTCTAAATATATAGGTTATATTAAATTATTTTAATATATAACTATATACTCTACTAGAACTATTTTTATAAGAAGACTTCTAGTAGTTTAAAACTTTAAGTAAAATATATAAATTTAAGTTATAATTAATACGTATATAAAAGTCCTTTATATAATTACTAAAAAAGGTATAAGAAGAATTCTTATAGCTTATAAAAGATACTAAATTAATACTATATTAGAATATACTTCTTTAAACTTACAACTCTAAGTTTAAAAAGTAATTAGAAAAAGTAACTAAGTATAAAACGCGTAAAAGAAAGTATATTTAGTATAGTAGTATAGTATTATATAATAAGAGATCTTTATATATAGCTACTAAAGTATAATAATATAAAGAAATCGTTCTATAAAAAGCTTTATATATAATCTTATCTTAAAGCTTTTTATTTATCTTATTCTACTTCTAGTTCTACCCCTTTTCTCTTCTGTATATAGTTATATACTCCCTTATAAGTAGCTTAGTAGTTCTTCTATATCCTTTTATATAAGGCTTATAGGTGTTAATAGAATTTCTAGGTTCTTAAACTCTTATATACTTCTATATACCTCTAAGTAGATTTATACTATATTTAGACCTATTATCTTATTTACACTATTATATTATATAAAAGAACTTAATACTACTAGTAATAGCCTCTTTAATAATATCGTATTAATTATTTATTTAACTATATTTAAGTCTAAAATATATCTAATTTAGTTTAGATTATAATACTTATATACTATTATATTAAATTATTTAGTTATCTAGATAGGATCTTAGAGACTTTCTATTAATTAAAGCCTTTAAATTTAGAACTTCCTATCCTCTACAATTAGAATTGCCTTTAGAAAAGCCGCGTAGAGTATACCTAGGTAGAAACTTAGAGACTACTAATAATCTATTAGAATTAGAGGTAACCGCTAATATCTAACTATAATTTACCTTCTAATTCTTATATTAGAACTAATATATACGTAAGTTATAGTAAGAGTAAACTTCTATCTATACGTATAGAATAACTATTACCTCTTATAAAGGGTCCTATAATAGGCGGACCCCTCTTTATAAAGTCTATAATAAAGAACCTATCTAATTTGGAGGAAAATTAGAGTAAATTAACCCTTAAGGAATAAATCGCAATTTTATAAGAGGAGATTATATACTTAATATAATAGAGAACTATTAGTTCTAATTAACCTCTATAAACTACCGAATCAGAACTAATAATATATTAAGAAACTTTTATAACTTTTCTAGTAAGAAACTTCTTAGCTACTTTTAAACCCTTTTAAGCCTACTTTACTAAACGTATATCTAAGATTAAAAGCCTTATAGATAGTAGTAAACCTATATTTAAATAATAGTAAACTTTAATCTTAGACTAACTTAAGATTAATATAGATTACTATCTAATAGAATATATATATATAGTATTAGTATAGAAATATATTTCTAATACTACGAAAGGGTATCTAGAGCTAAAATATCTAGCTAAATTAGACTAGTATTAGTTTAAAAATATTAAAGAAATAATTTTACTTCTATAATTATATTTTATTATAGGTAATAAAGAGATAGAGGTATAATAGGCGTTTTAGGTCCTAAGGATAAATAAGGGAGAAGTATTCCCAACTTTTAAAGCTCACTTTATTAGTATAGCTATTAGAGGATCTGTATTCTAATTTAAGTAGTTCTTCTACCTATAGAATAGGATTCTCTCTAGTCTAAAGATATTAAACCTTAACTTTAAGCTTATATAAAAAAGCTTCTTTAATATTATAATCGCCTACTTAACAGCCTATAATATAGAAAGAAGAAGTATTCCTAATTTTTTAGAACGAACTATTAGCCTATAGGTTACAGCTAAAATAAATTCGAATTAGTACCGGAAGGTTTTTAAGAGTTTATCTAAGGTAACCTATAATCTAATACTACTCTAATCTACTCTAGTATTAATACCTTATTCTACTATAATTACTCTTTAATAATCTAGTAAAACTCCTATATCTAAAAGGTATATAACTTTAAGTAATTACTATAATTATAGTAAACTAGAATACTTTATAAATAAATATACAGTCTTTAAAATATAAGAGATAGAGGTTAAATAAGAGAAGATTAAGGAAGAAGAGTTTCTAGACGTAAATAAGTACTACCTAGATAGTTTTTAGGTGGGAAATAGAGACGTCTAAAAAAACTCTCTATTCTAGACTTAAATAAGTATAACTTATTAAATATCGATTTGTTATATTTATTTAGAAGAAAGTACTTCTAAATTTCTACTATTCTATATTTAAAAGGTGTTAGTATATAACTAAACACCCTTATTAATACTAGTACTTAAAGCTTCCTATTCTTTAATTCTATAGTAGCTAGATTACTCTTCTAAACCCTATATATATTAATATAGTACTTACCCTTTAAAATTACTATTAAAGATTTTTAGGACTAAATCTAAACCTTAGTTAATTAGTATATCTACTTATACCTATAAATTAATAGAAGAACTATCTAAAACTATTTATTTATTATTATAGATCTAGATATTTAGAATTGTATTATTAGTATTAAATAGTTATATTATTTTCAACTTTAGCTAGATACAGATAAGAATCGGATTATATAGCCCTCTAAGTATCCTACTACTTATAATTCTTTACCTTCTCTTCTTATATAATTAACTTAGCTAATATATAATAAGAAGGTAGAGCTAGATATCCAGCAATATAACGCTCTATAAGAAAAGAACTAGTATTAGTAGTTTTATAGTCCGACTATCTATTATATTAAGGGTTTATTAAGACTGCTAAAACTATATTAGTTTTTTATAGCTTATAGTCTAAATAAACTTAGAGCTCTTATACGCCCGTATATAATAAAGTCTAAACTTAATCCGGAGAAAGTCTATTCTCCTATTATTACTCTTATCTTAGCTAATACTTTCTATTTTAATATAAAGAGGAAAGAGAATAAGTTTTTCTCTATATCTCTATACAAAATTAAGCAGCTGATTAAAGATAAGTAAGCTCTAAAGCTAGAAGATAAGGCTGAAAATAAAGTACTAGTAAATCTCTAATTACTATCTAAATACTATAAGTATTAAAATATATTTAGTAAAACTATAGCTTATTAATTACTAGAATACCGCCTTTATAATTATAAGATTATCTTTATAGAACTCCTCTCTAATAGTTATAGTCTATTATATAAGTAGAATATTAAGGAGCTAGAGGTAATTAAGAAGTATATTATAGATAATCTATAGTATAGGTATATTAAGTAGAGTTGGAACTCTTTTATATTTCTAATCCTTTACATCCGTAAACTTAATAGCAACTTATATATCTGCGTAGATTATTATAAATTTAATACTCTTACCTATAAGAATATATATCTAATACTATATATAGATAAACTCCTATCTAAATCTACTAAAGTAGTAATTTTTACTAAATTTAATATTTACGCGGCCTTTAATAAGATTAGAATAGATCCTAGTTTTAAGGAATATACTATCTTTTAGACTTAATATAGAACCTATAAGTATAAAATTCTACCTTTTAAATTATATAATAGTCTAGTAACTTACTAGCGTTATATAAATGACGTACTAATCGACTATCTAAATAACTTCTATATTACTTATCTAGATAATATTCTTGTCTACTCTAAAGACGAGGTAATATATACTATCTACGTTAAGAAAGTTCTTAAAAGATTACGTTAAATAGGGTTATAAGTTAATATTAAGAAAAGCGAATTTAATATTACTTAAACTAAATACCTTAGCTATATTCTTTTAAATAAAGGCCTTAAGGTTAATTTAGAAAAGGTAGAAGTACTATATAACTAACAGCTACCTACTACTATAATAGGTGTAAAATCCTTCTTAGGTTTTACTAGATTCTATTAATAGTTTATACTAGAATTCTCGCGTATTATAAAGCTAATTATTATACTATAAAACTCTATAACCTCTTTTATATAAACTTTAGAATGTAATATTATCTTTAAGAAATTAAAGTTAGCCCTGTTAAATATACCTATACTCTACTACTTTAACCCTATATTAGAAATAAAAATAGAAACTAATACTTCTAATAGAATAGTTATAAAAGTACTATTATAAAAATATTCTAACGGAAAATAGTACCCTATAACGTTCTATAGTAAAGTTCTATCCGGTTTAGAACTAAACTAGAAGATTTATAATAAGAAACTATTCGCAATTATTACTACGTTTAAATAATAGAGGGTAGAACTTACTTTAGTAGCTACTAGGACTCTAGTATATACCAATTATTACTTACTCGAATATTTTATAACTATAAAGGTACTTAATACTTAATAAGTTTATTAGACTAAGGAATTAGCTTAGTATCAGTTCCGAATCGAGTATACTCTAGATAAGAATAATACTAGAATAGATATCCTTAATCATCGCGAATAAGATATAGAAAACTTAAAAGCAGCTTAAACTAATAACTAGTTAAAAGTCCTATTTAAACCGTATCAACTTTACCCCTAAATTAATACCGAATTAGTCTAGTCTTATATTATTTAAATAATAACTTAAGCGGCTATACTAAACGTTATTAAAGGTTAGGAGTAGGTTATATTACTAAACTCTCTAGAGTTAATCGACGTATTACTATAAGAAAATTAAGCCTCCTTTACGTAAAAACGTACCCTCTTATCTTATAAGTATTAGATAGAGAATAGACTACTCCTCTATAGTAATT